>JBCNYH010000027.1:36511056-36528245 GCA_039654325.1 Tandanus tandanus | reverse complement strand
AATTTCTACCATACATGCATTAAAACCTGCCTTTAATGAGGGAATGCATGAATGCATGACCAATTTTTAAATACCCCCAAAATGCCACAAAATCAGTCTTTATTGCGCAATGCTCTGGATTTCCACCAGCATGTCCAGTAATAACCTCCTAAGACCCAAACACTAATGCTGGGTTGTTGTTGGTTTTTTTTTTTTCATTTCTCTGCACCGCTTCTCTTCCTTACCACCTGATAACTATTAAACTTGATCAACATCTTCAAGTATGTAGTGTGTATGTGAGTAACACCCACATACACACAATGTAGTTGGAAGAAAATATGATGTCCTCATATGAGGACAGTGGGGTCTCAAGAGGTTAATACTTAGCTCTGAGTTCTTGGTATTAAATCATTTAATCATTTGATGTAAAAGTACATACTTCCCACTATAAACCGATAAACAAGGTAAATTATTTAAGTAACAAAAGAAATGAAGCAAACAGTTTTTTAAAAGACTTTTTATTGAAAAATTGATGAGTCTTGTCAAGTTCTTCAATCATGTTTAAAAAATAACCGTTCGGGTAACTGATGATCAGTCCTGCTCATCAACTCAGAGGGATTTTATTAGATTCCTCTGTACAGAACTTTCAGATGTTGATGGGTTTCTTCACATGAACTGCTTACACAACATTTCTATTGAATTAAGAACAGGACTTTGACTTGGCCGTGTCTTTAGGGTCCTTATCTTGCTGCATTACCTAGTTGCTCTTGAGATTCAGTTCACAGACAGATTTACTGTCATTTTACTTTGTTATTCATTGGTATAATTCAGTATACATAGTTCCATCAATGATGACAAACTGTCCTGGCCCAGATGCAGCAAAACAGGCCCAAACAGTGATACTTCCACCACCATGTTTCACAGATGAAATTAGGTTCTTATACTGGAATGCAATGCTTTCCTTCTCCAAACACAAAACTTTTCCATTAAAAAATTTTTTTAATAGCCTTTTGTCTTAAAACATAAACTAAACATAAAACAACAGGTTTTTTTTAGTATTCCCCTGATGGTGGACTAATGGCTCATATTCTGGTCAACCATAGTTACCTTCTCCAGGAGAGGTTGATGAACAAAGGTCAGTCCAAGGGCAAGATCTATAGTAGTCCAGGAAGTCTAAAAGGAACCTTGGGTAACTCTTAAGCAACTAAAGGCCTCTCTCATTTTGGCTCCTTCGTCTGTCTGATGATGGATTGGTGGAATTCAAAATCTTTATGGATGGTTTTATAACCTTTTCCATCCAAATGAGCATCAAAAACTATTTTTCTAAAGTTCTCACAAATCTCATTTGTTCATGCCATGATATCCTTCCACAAACATGTGTTATGAAGGTCAGACTTGAAACGCGGTGCTCACTCACACCTAATTGTCACCCAGTTGATTGAAAACAAACAGACAAAAAAAATCTAATATTGGATGATTTTCCTTAAAAACATTTAACCAAGTATAATATTTTTGTCTTGTTTGTTTAAATAAGTTCTTTTTAAAACATAAACTTTCAAGGACCATCGTATGTGTGGGTAAGGAGTTTATTTTGGAAACTTTCAATGTATTTTGGGTGGCACAGTGTAGTGGTTAGCATGTTCGCCTCACAGCAGAAAAGTCCTGGGTTCGAGTCCCAGGCTTGGGCGTTTCTGTGTGGAGTTTGCATGTTCTCACCCATGCTTAGGTTTCCTCTGGGTACTGCGGTTCCCCCCACAGTCCAAAGACATGCACATTAGGCTAATGTCTTTAAATAGATTGTTCTTAGGATGGTGAGCTGTACTGGCATTGGCATTGAGGGCAAGTAGTTTGACACCTTTTTTTTTGGAAATCTTCAAGGTGTTGTCACATGCACATGATCAATCAATAAATCAATCAAACAATCAATCAGACTTTATTTGTATAGCACTGTTCATACCACGACGTACAGCACAAAGTGCTTTACATAAGACACACAATTACATTGGACACACATAATGACTCTCTTTGCCCAAAATCCTGTAACTGCCTCAAATTTGCCATAGGTCTCATGTCCTCTCTGACAAGTTTCCTTCTTACTCTTCCATCCAGTTTGGAGGGATTGCCTGACACATTTTGCACTTTCTCCTTCTTGATTATGCACTGGAATGTTCTAGAAGTTGCTGTTTTTATGCTGAACTAATCAGAATTATTACTGTTGTTCACAGGTGGAAACCAGTTCCCTTGATGTGCAATGTAGAAGGTGATTAGTTACAGATGATTAAGTTTATGAGTATTTTTAAGGAGGGGATGATCCTTTAACTATTTCAGTGATTTTTTTTTCTCTAAACAAAAATATATATTTAACCTCTTGAGACCTCACTGTCCTCATATGAGGACATCATATTTTCTTCCAACTACACTGTGTGTATGTCCTTGCACGGTTCTCATATGAGGGCCATTGGATGTTACTCTTTTGGTGAACTGCTTCCTGTTTGAAGATGCTGATCAAGTTTAATAGTTATCAGGTGGTAAGGAAGAGAAGGGGTGCAGGGAAATGACAAGACACACAACATTAGCGTTTGGGTCTTAGGAGGATATATTGTATTCTAATACAAGAAACACAGGCTGGGGAGTATGCCATGTCACAATCAGACATCCATTTTGTTTGCAAATGGATGCGCCAATGAAGCCTTGTGTACATGAATATAAGAATATATCAGTGTATAAGAATGTGTGTATAAGAATATATCATTATCGTATTGTTATATCCTTAATTTAAAATGTGGGGGACAGATCAGAAGGCTTGCCACAACTAAAGGAAGTGTGAAACACGCCTGGAGAAGCACCACAAAATAAGAATGTAGCAGTTTTATGATGTTAATGGGCCACATTAATACATGTTATTACAAGCAAGGATACACAAACAATTATTAGGTATGACATTTTAATTTAGCAACAAATGTTCATCACTGATCTATCGTCCCAAATCTTTTGATCTCAAACCCAAATGGTATTGCAATTATAATACTTTCCAAGTGGGCTGTATGCGTCAATTATCTCAAGCCAAATCAAATATTGATGCCTTATACAGTAGAGTAGCAACACAGAATTACTTTGTGCAGAATGCTTCTTTAGCATGGCAGGCTGACAAATAGCATACAAGGTTTTCATCCTCTGCACTTTTCAGTTAGTTGTTTTCTACCAAAATAAATCTTGTTAAGGATCAAGGAAGGTGCTGGAAGCCTTCAGAACCATTTGACACTCTGTTGCACACTGGTAGAGATGAAACCTAGGACAACTGTGGCGCTTTTGTGTTTAAACAGTTGTACAACATCACCTCCACTAGGAGACATGGCTGTTTTTTTTTCAACATGGCGCTAATATTGGAAGGTCATAGTATGGCATTATTATAATTATATTCATAGAAGTGGTTATGTTAACTAAAAAGGAGCTCAAGACTTCAATTCTCTTGTGCATATATTTACTGTGTGTGATTTCAATGCAGTAAAATTGAGGTCATAGCTGTCCTGGGAAACAATGTGCCCTGGATTAACTTCTACATGCATGGCAGGACACTTGCTGATTAGCAGTAATTTTTATTTATTTATTATTAATTATTACTGACATGTTTTCTGAATGTTGGAGAAATGTAGCCACATTTTAGCATAGTACAACCCTTTTGTAAACCCTTTTGTTTAATGTACAGTCTATGCCTGCATGCAGTCTCAGAGTCTCATGTTACAGCTAAATGTTACTGTGTAAGTTATCAGAAACCATGTATGTACATACATTACAACTTTATAGCCACTCATTGATTAAAATGCCATTATATTTGATACGTAAAGGGTATATTACATTTTCTCATTCGAAACAAATCCATTTATAATGTGTTGGGAGCACAGCAGTGTTTTCCTGAGATACCTCTAGGAACCTGATCACACTCACAGGGCAAAGAATCTAACCATATATCAATATCGCACCCACAGCCCTTCTTTCTCCACTCTAGTCAGATAACAAAGGGTTAACATAGTGCCGTCAAACTATGAATCCACGCCCCTCCAACAACTGACCTCCACCCCCAAGGAACATTGAGTGTGTGTGTGTGTGTGTGTGTGTGTGTGTGTGTGAGTGTGTGTGTGTGTGTGTGTGTGTGTGTGTGTGTGATCTCTCCTCACCATAAATAGGAGCATGCTTGCTTAGAAACCTGTTGTTATTCAGTGATCTGGCTGTGGGATCTGAGATCCTAAAACCTAAAGAATTCATATCAGTTGCAACTCTTTAAAAGTCCCCTTTAGATATTATATTCTAGTTTGTTTCTGAAGTGTTCAGAACTAAATTACAAACATGGACAAAATTAATGACTTCACAGATGATGGTTCTTTCATGTTCACATCAGAGTCAGTGGGAGAAGGGCATCCAGGTGAGGCATGGATTTCCTACAAATACTACACTGTACTCCTTATCTATTTGTGTAGTGATAATGACTATTAAATGGTTTTTTGTTCAATATAAGTTCTGCAGTTTCCTAAACGGTCTACCCCCACATGTGCAAACAGATCAAAAGCTACTTTCTGACAGAGCAGTAAACTTGCTACAAGTACTAATTGAGAGGATTGGGTATTGCTTGCAATCCTGCCTCACATGACAGAAGAAAATGCAATCAAAATACAGATTAGCTTGCATAAGATGCCGTATGTACACCTGTAACTTCCAACGCTGACCATTTATGATGTTTAAAATGAGATTTGTAAAAGGATTATGCATGTTAGTAGTTTCAGAGGTTGGTTTACTTGATCATGTACTTGGCTGGAATTTCATTCATTGAGTATTATGGCATTCTTGAGTGTTTAGCAAAATGTTCATGAGTTATTCACGCAATGTTTTGAGACAGTGATGAAAAACCCTCAACAGACTGCAGAAAACTTGTTGATTTATTAGGATTTATAAGGAAAAAATCTCAGTGAATATACAGTACTTTTTAAACTCCTGTACATTATAAGCTGTAAAAGAACCTACTAACTCTATTTAGCACATGAGCCCAATTTTCTCCAAATTTTGCACTTTGCACCGGGAGGTGTATCTACAAATACCACTAAACTCCTAAACATATTTTACCCACAATCCAAAGAATCTGCAAATTTACAAAATGCACTGGAAAAAAAGTACATCATACAATTGTCCTTGGCACTGACAATGTGTTTTTTTTATTTGTGGGAATAAGCCAGACCTAATATTTATTATTATTAATTGATTCCCTATTCATGGCTCATGTTGGGAAATGAGCACAGGTGTTTCCAAGCGCTTGACTGGATGCCATGACTGGATCACGCTTACTCCAAAGGATTTTAAATGTCAAATGTCAAGTCAAATGTCTAATAGAGTCAGTGATGAAATCTTTCTGTGGGTCCGTGAGTGTCTTTGACAACCTTTGAAACTAATCCAGTAAAGCATAATGTGGGCTATTGATGTAGGGGGTTCACCCTAAAACACGTGGCTCAGACATGACTCCATTGGTAGGTATTGATGTTCAGGCCTCAGGAAGCTTCAGCAAATGTTTGCCATTGTTGTTTCTGATGTAACACAAGTAAACTGTTGCCTCAGTACTAAATGGGATGAAGTGCAACTGAATGAATAGAAAATATCAAAAGAATGAATGCAGTGTCCTGCGCGCACTGCAGCATTCTACACTTCAGTAATGTGAAAAACTCTATAACCATATAAAGCACACAAATAGGACATATAAAAGGGATACATCATTGCATAATTTTTTTTTTTTTTTTCTATTCAGTGAACACTCACTGTTTGATTACTGTAGAGTCTTGATAATAGATTTAATAACATTCAAACAACTTTTCCCCCTAAGCATGTTTGTTCTTTAGTACCTTTGTCAAATTTAATTTTATCATTCTCATCCTGCTTTTTGCAGACAAGATTTGTGACCAGATCAGTGATGCTGTCCTTGATGCACATTTAAAGCAGGACCCAGATGCTAAAGTGGCCTGTGGTAAGTACAAGAATAAACACTTGTCTAGTGCATATTACACAATACGACATAGTAACTATTCAACAATAGTCACTAATCATTAGCCCTTTAGTGTAAAACACTAACCATGATCTTCAGTCAGCTCCAGGATCTTTGTTGCTTGTAATCATGGTAAATTTTTAGACATGGCTCTGATTATGCTGATTTTCTTTTATATTAGAGACTGTCTGTAAGACTGGTATGGTGCTTCTGTGTGGTGAGATCACATCAAAGGCCAATGTGGACTACCAGAAGGTTGTAAGGGACACAATCAAACATATTGGTTATGATAACTCTGATAAAGGTAGGAATACTCAAACAAATGGAGAGTCAGTATTTTGGAAAAGTGTCTTTGTTTTATTTGTGTATAATTTCTATATCTTATTAGGTTTTGACTATAAGACCTGCAATGTGCTGGTGGCTCTTGAGCAGCAATCTCCTGATATTGCCCAGGGAGTACACATTGAACGGCAAGAAGAGGATATTGGAGCTGGAGACCAGGTGAAAACTAGAAAGAGAATTGTGAACAAGAGCACTCGGAGAACTCAAACCTCCACCAAGCCCAGCAATCTCCATATGAAGTAAAATGTTAAAACTCTCACAATGTTAAAGAATCTGCCAAATGCTGTAAATGTAAATGTAAAGAATCCTCCAAAAATTTCCTGGATCCAGAATTTGATCCAGATAATCTCCAAAATCTACTGCAGTCTTACTTTTCAAAGCCCCACCCCTGGTAGAAATGTCATGAAAAGCCACACATAACATAACATTTTGCACATAACAGAAAGTAACAGCACTCCCTGCTGGGCTTTCTGTAATATAGCACTTCCAAAAAAATCATCTTATTTCACAATTTTAAAGCATACATTAAAAAAATTATCTGGATAATTTCCAAAATTCTTTGGAGTCTTCCTTGTCCAAAGCACCATCTCTAGTAGAAAGTTCATGAAAACGCACATGAAACTTTTTGTGTAATCCTGCTAAAAAGGCACACAAACTGTGGGTGAAACATAACATCCTAGGCGGAGGTAATCACTGAATTAACTATAACTGCAATGGATAATCATTTCACAACTTCTGCTTTGGCAGGGTCTGATGTTCGGTTACGCAACCGATGAGACGGAAGAATGCATGCCTCTAACCATTGTCCTCGCCCACAAACTTAATGCCAAGATGGCTGAGCTGCGACGTGATGGCACTATTCCATGGCTCCGCCCAGATTCCAAAACACAGGTTAGAATAAAGCCTTATGCAAATTTTTCTGTAATTGTCCATAGGTGGAAAACATTTTGTCAGCTGCTGTGTTCATTTCCATTATACTTTTTTAATGAGCAAGATGATATGCATTGCTTTTTTATAAATTTGATGACAGTGATGCTGAGAAGAGGAGCTTACCAAGTGCAAGTTGAAGCTTTTTGCTCAAAGTGTTAAGCCTTAAATTGTATGCTATCCAATCGGCTATTTTACTGTCTCTGTAGCCTGTTCTTTAAAGCCCAACTGTCCAAGGATCAAAATGTAATATGCTTATACATTCGTTCATTTTCTGAACCGCTTAATCCTAATTAGGGTCGCGGGGAGGCTGAACCCATCTCAGCCGACTCTGGGCGAGGGCAGAGTACACCCTGGACAGCTCGCTAGCCCATCACAGGGCAGAAACACGCTGACTCCTATGCAGCCTACTCTTTCCGAAAGTCAGCAATGGTTTTTTTACATGCCTCTCACCACAGACAGTGAGAGACCTGGCCGGCCTTTGATAACCCAGTTAGCTGCACTGGGGGTATGCTTATACATAGATATTTTAATTTCAAGAACTTTCAGAACAGATAATAATGCCGTAATGTTACTGCCACAGAACTCTCTTAATGAGAGAGATATGCAAAGAATGTTTCTATAATATACTTGGGCTTTTCCATACCTGCAGGTAACTGTAATTTACAAGCAGGAGAATGGAGCCGTGATTCCTGTGTGTGTGCACACTGTGGTTATTTCAGTCCAGCATGATGATTTCATTTCACTGGAGGACCAGAAGAGGATTTTGAAGGAGAAGGTCATCAAGGCTGTAGTGCCAGCTAAGTATCTCGATGACAAGACCATATACCATCTGCAGCCCAGTGGCCGCTTTGTCATTGGAGGACCACAGGTGAGTTTCTTCTTGAGACTTTTTTGGGTTTTTCTTCATGCTTACATTTGCACAAAAACTAAAGCATTTCTGGAAACAGGTTAAAGGCAGAGATAACACTTTGTTAATTTGTTAAGTTGTTAAGTTCATCTCAATCAAATCTCTAGATGAAGTTCTTCCTGTGTGCAAAATCTCAGACCAATAACTTCTGTTTTAACGATTTTATTGGCGGTTATTTGAAAACTGAGTCTCAGAATGATGATGTCATCATAGCCCAAGATAACATGTACAAGTATAGGATTTTGATACATTCATACCATTTATTGACAGATTTGTGTTGGAGGTGTCAACAGGCTTGGATTTAAATCCTCGCCTGTACAGTGGGAATCTATATATACACCAGGATTTATATATTTAAGGAGAAACACCTGAAATACTGAAATAAATTATGTTTAAACTCATACTCCTCCATGTTAACTTGGGTCTTGATGATGTCATCATTCTGAGATTTAGTTTTCAAATAATCACTCATATAAACATTCAAATAGCAGCTATCGGTCTAAGATTTTACACACAGACAAATTTCATTATAGAGTTTTGATTGAGATGAAGTTTCAACAAGTCTTATTTTTGCTTTTAACTGCTAATTTGGTCTAATCCCAGGGAGATGCTGGACTTACTGGCAGGAAGATCATTGTGGATACGTATGGTGGATGGGGTGCCCACGGTGGTGGAGCCTTCTCTGGAAAAGACTATACCAAGGTGGACCGCTCTGCAGCTTATGCTGCACGCTGGGTGGCCAAGTCTCTGGTCAAAGCTAAACTCTGTAGGAGAGTTCTGGTACAGGTCAGTGTGACATATCATCAACATATCATCTGTGCAAAGGTTCTCTCTGAAACACAAATACATTACCATAACAGAGAGCAGAACAGTCATCTTGTATTAGGGTGAAATTAAATCATAAACTAATAATGAAACAGTTATGGACAAACACACATTTCTTTTTTGTCCAGGTGTCTTATGCTATTGGAGTGAACCACCCATTGTCTATCTCAATCTTTACCTATGGTTCATCTGAGAAGACAGAGAAAGAGCTGCTTCATACCGTCAACAAAAACTTTGACCTTCGGCCTGGTGTTATTGTTAGGTAAGATATCTATGGTACTCTCTGTCCTAAACCTTTTTGTTAAACATAGCATATTTACAAGGTGTTCAAACACATGCTACATTCACCTAACAATCCAAAATAATACCAATAAACGTAAAAAAATATACATATTAATTTCATATACATTTATACATTTTTCTGATATCATAAAATTCTACTGTAATACGATTTCAGTAGCTTGCTTGAAATAGATTTAATAAGATACAAATTTTTAACAGAATATTCAAATAAATTTATATAAATTCATTATTTCTTAAATAATCTACCTTTTTTATATAGGACTATAAAATACTATCATTAATTTTTAGCTTAAGCAGCTGAATGTCAGTGTATTTTGGGCTCAATATACAGTATACGATGTAAACATCATTTACAGAAGCCCCAAAGATAGTGAAGGTAATGCTGGTGAGAAATTGTAAGTTGTGACTAGGATTCTAAGAGAGGGCATATTTGGCTCTGCACTCCGTGTCACTGCCATCACTTTCTCTTTTTTTTCAGTTAGAGCAATGCCAGCTTGTCATGTACATTTGTAAGCTTGTCTGTTTGTAAACCCATGAAGAAGAAAGTCAAGGGGTTGGTGTTTCTTTTAAACATGTTAGACTGTAAGCAGTAATAAATTGTTTTTGTTAACAGGGACCTGAACCTGAAGAGACCTATTTACCAGGAGACTGCCTGCTATGGTCACTTTGGCCGGCCTGAATTTTCCTGGGAGGTTCCCAAGACCCTTGTATTTTAAGATGAAGAGATGCTTTCATGAAAATCCACAAAGACTCTGACAGAATAACTGAGAAAAAATCCTGCCCTTTCTTGTCCCTCTCTCAATCTTTACTCATCTCACCATGTGAATTATATTCATCTGAAATAGGGCTGAGCAGTGAATGAAAATGTGTCTGGTGCAGTGCAGGAGTCTGCTTTTTATTTTTATTTTATTTTTTGAAGAAGAAGAAGAAAGGATGATGAAGAAGAAGCTATTAATACAAAATAACCTATATGGCCAAAAGTTGATACATGGATTTTCAACATCCCATTTCAGATTTAGTCCCTCTTTGCTGTTATAATAAACACCAGTATCTGGAAAGTTGTTCCACTAAATCAGAGGTGTTAAAAGGACCAGTGTGGCTACAGGCTATGGACAAGACTAAAGACCCCTGCATTAAATTTGGATTACGGCTGTGGGAATTTGCCCATTTACCCACAGGAGTATGAGTGAGGTCAGGTACTGATGTTGGGTGATGAGGTCTGAGGCTCGCTTAGTATTCCAAATCATTAAAAAGGTATTCAGTGGAATTGAGGTTACACACCACTCACGTTCTTCCAATCCAAACTGGGCAAACCATATTCTTACAGACTTCACTACGGTATGTGCACACTGGCATTGTCATGCTGGAGCATGTTTGGCCTCCTTAGTTTCAGTAAAGTGATATTGTAACTATGCACTACATCTTACAGACATTCTATATAACTGTGTGCTTCTTACTTTGTGAGGGCAGTTTTGGGGAGGGTTTATATATAGGTGTTATGGTCATGTGAACATTAACCTTTATGCCGTATAGTATATTTTTTGATTTTGGGGGGCACACTGGTGTAGTGGTTAGCACTCTCACCTCACAGCAAGGTCCTGGGTTTGAGCCCTGTGCTCGGCAAGGATGTGTCTGTCTAGAATTTGCATGTTCTCCCTGTGCCTCCATGGGTTTCCTCCTGCAGTCCAAAGACATGCACATTAGGCTAATTGGCTGTTCAAAATTGCTGCTAAGTGTGAATGTGTATGTGTATGGATGTGTTTCCTAGAGGGTTGGTGTCAGGAAGGGCAAATCCTGCCAAAACGAATCAATGCATCGACCCTACATAGAAGTGGGGAAAGGATGCAAATAAAGAAGAAGTATGGTTTATGATTTTCCGTATCTGTGGAAAATGCAGCATTTTTGCCCAACCACATTTTATTTAGACATGCAAAGTTATCACTGTTGAAAAGATACTGATGAGAAATCCCACAACAACTGTCTTTGAAACAGACCCACCACATGGACCTTTGTGCTGCTCAGGGAATGAATGTACCAGTTCTAATACAGAGCCATTTGTATCTTAACTGTAAGTGCAATATACAAGTTGTAAGTGCAGTAATTTTTTCCTTTTAGTCTTAAATACTGTGGCAGCTTTCACTTTGCGCTTGATGAGACTTAGACTCAAGGTTAATTTTCAGAGTGTAAGTTACAGACATGCTCTTCAACACCTGTTACAGTCTTAAACACAAATTAGTGATCTCTTCATTGTTGTGTCATGTACTACAGTTTAATGTACTTCAAAGTGCAGGTATCTTGTCTTTATCATATCCCCAATACGAACTGCAGTTTTTCCAGTAACAATCATTATTGTACAACAACATACAAATGACCACTCAAATAATGTTGCTGACAATAATTCAGGCCACAACAAAGGGTGCATCTCTCTCTCTCTCTCTCTCTCGATACTGGGTGTTCTGCCTTTACTACAAATTCAATACGTGTAATTTCATTATATTATTCTGTCCAGGTGGTGCAGCTCTATTATAAACCTGATACCTTAGTAGTGCTTTAATTATTATTTTTTTAGTTTGAAGTGAAGAATGGGTATGAACTGGTGGATCATTATAATATGTAAAGAAAAATAAGAGAGGCATGAGACTCAAATATGTCTTACCAAAGCATCTACATGGTTTAGGAAATGAACTGCATGTTTTATTTCTTATGATAAAATTTTTTTTTTTAATGTGTGCTATAAAACATGGCATGGGTAATGTAAAAGTGTTGTAGACTGTATGTAATAATTCATCGACGTCTGCCTGTTGACAGATTCCTTGTGGTATCCAATATGAACACAAACAGCTAATGTCACACGTATGTTTGCGTCTGTGTAATCAGCTATAACCTGAATCATTGTATGACTGAGGTATGCTAATCCTCCTTTTTTATAACTAGCACTATAATTCCTGCCTGCTCTTATCACACCAGTTCTGCTTATACGTGACCTTTCTTTTTCATGTGTGATTTGATGTGTAAATAATTGTGAATAATTATTTAAAATAAAAAATCCATTTAATCAGAAATTCTACTATGTGCCATTATTGCATCATGGCTATTCCATTAAAACATGTCTATCTGATGGACTGGTGATGCAGAAATAGTTAAATTAAGGCACAAGTGCACCAAATATACAAAAATCATCCATGATTTAAAAAAATTCACCCATAAAAATGCTTTTATTTTGGATTTCTTGTATAATTCTTTCCCCACTCAGCACCTGATTCTCACCCCACTGAATGAAAACACCTGACACTAATTTCACCGTCAAATTAACTACTAATCCTAGTAACTTATATGTGGCATATGTAATATTAAATCACTTTCCTCAATAAGTAAAGGACCAAGTATAATATTACGGTGTCAATCTGTTTAATTCGGTTCTCTTTGTCTAGTTTTGGGACGTGTGAGAATCTGATCATGTTTTAAATCATATTTATGCAGAAATACTGAAAATTCTGAAGGGTTCACTAACTATCAAGCACCACTGTAAATGACACACGACAGATGTAACAAGACAAAAACGCCATAAAAACATAAGATGGAACAGACAAGGGAAGGAAACTCAACAGAGGAGACAAGGCACCTATTAAAATGTCCTACAAACGGCTACTTTTTTTCTTGAGTAAAGAAAACAGTAAAGAGTGTGTGTGCAAGTACAAGAAGTGAAATATAATATCTACATCTCAACATTAAGATAGATGATACAGAAAAAAAGTCATTCAGTTTAGCATGTAACATGGCACAGAAGCCTTGGTCAACAGCTTTATTTATATTTGCTTTATTTTTGCTCAGCTTAAGGCAAATATATAGTACAATAAAACAAAAAAAGTTTCAGTCTTTGGTTTAATATAAAGCACAGGAAGGTGCCCTTTAAGAGCCAGCATATCAGTTATTTTACCCAACATATATTTTCTGCAATTAGGGATTGCACAAATGCACTGAGGTTGTATATTTGTACTTGCTGTCTGTATCAGTGGATTGTGAATTTATCACTCTTTGCTCAGCAAAAATGTGGAACAAGTTGAGCAACAGCCAGCCACGTCCTTAAAACATTATCATTAGCAAATCAAGGTAAACGATCCTCTTGATTTTCTCCCTGTGCTGGACAGAGTAATGCTAAGTAATACCATTATATAGGTTCTGCACATTTAAAGCCATAAACATGGTGATAATTACATGGAACAACAGATCCACTTGGAATACACTACGACCAATTTGCTTCAAGTGTACGCCAGTTTTTACTGTAAAGGGTTCACTCATCATTTAATACTTAAACAACTGAACTTTATTGAAAGCACAGACTCCAAGCTGGTGTAACAGATTTTCCTGAGGATTTGACTAGAAACTAAAACAAGCACAAATGGAAACAATTATTCATCATTTAGACTTGCTTTTGGATAATAAAGCATATGGAGCAAATTATACATAATCTGTGAATGAAACTAGAGAACAGGTAACAGGATTTCTGTATAAGGGCACTTAAATCAGCATCCAACATAAAAACTGACAACATACAAGAAAAATATTGGAAAAATAGCCATTTGTGTAACAGACTAGCAGTCCTGCTGCTGTCTTTCAAAACAGAGCACTTTTTCGAGACACCTAGTCACAATATACCAAATACACAAAATCAAAGAAAAAACTTGGCTGACTTCTGAAGCACATGTCTTAAAATTTGTCTCACAAATTATACAATTTGAGTAATTTATATGGAACAGAAGCTGGGGTATCTGCTAAGTGGTGTCTGTACTGTTTCTCCTAAACTGGACATGTTTCAGAACCAAACTGGTAGAAAAGAAATGTAAACAGACCTTCAATCAAACCTAATAACAATCAAATATCCCAGTCCACACCTCTCAATATACTAGCCACTGGCACAGAAATGAGCAAGAATGTAATTATATTTACAAACCAACAAGTGAAATATAGTGTCAATACAGGAACGCTCTGCATTAGTATAAAGATAACTTTTGCTGGCCGTCTTGGCATCCCTTTGGCAATATTTATAGTTACATAATAAACATTTGGAACCATGGACTATGTCCCTGATAGTATGCTAAACAACACAGAATAAGAGATTTTTAATAGTGTCCATTAGACAGTTTGCTTGGCCCCGTTTTATAAGGCACAAAGGTAACGTCAGTCGCCCTGAACAGAATATGCAATGAGCAAAAAGCAAAAAGCACCTCAGTTTGAGAATATCAAACATAACTAAAAGGTATAGATATAGGCAGTGTGGCTGAATATAAAAGGCAAAAATAAACTCTGTAGTCTGTTAAACATTTCTGGTTTTGTCACGAAATATCTAGAATTGGCACAGAATTGTCTCAGTGCCCAGCTGAGCTTGCAGGAATGTGTTACTGACTCTATCTCTGTTACATTATAACAGACTGCATCTTCATAATTCTAATGCCATGAACATTAACAAAGCCAACAACATATGTTGCATCAGTCCATATAACACTGCTTCTTTAAGCAATACAGCCACTTACTTAATGGGCCATAAAGAGAGTGACACTGAGGATGGACAATTATTTGGTCTCAACAATGTGCAAAAATGTGTGCAAAGTCCTTTGGTAAAAGTTAGCTCAGGTTAAGAAGTAGTCCCGATTTCCTTTACTGAACCGGTGTTTTCTTCTGTACCCTACCTGGACATGTTTGTGTATAAGAAACAGGAGATGAGAGAGAGAGTAGCATGGGAGACCTCTGCACTCTCCCTCCATGTGGTTAAAGCATGGACATGTTCTCAGGCTGGTGCTGACTAGTTGCACTGAGGGACTCCATTTTGTGATCTTGGCTGTTGCTGCCTAAAGCTCCTCCGCTGGCCAGGACCATCATAGTGTTGCTGGATATACTGGCAAACTCATAGGCAAATGTGCCATAAAACAGCATGATGATGACACAAAAAACCCACTCAAAGATGGCTGAAGCGTGCTGCAGGACAAAACTCTCCTGGACGAAAAAAACTCCACCTTGGGAACAGCTGAGTTAAGGAATTCACACAATGACGAGTAATCCCACACACCTTGAATAAGTGCATCCATAATGCATTATATGTCATTATTAACATTATTGTCATTATTGTGATTACTTTACTTGTACTTATACACAGATTGTCCAATTTACATGGAAAACATATAAACCTGCATCAGCACAATGCAAAAATAATGCATCAGAATCAAAAACAAACAAACGATTGAGCTCTGTGACCTTACCTGTGGCATGGCTGCTGGTACTAGATGTACTGATTTCAGTATTTCATACACTCCAGACATACTGAGATTTTCACACACAACAGTCTCTAGAGGAGGGAGCCCCTATTGGTTATCCCCTTGTGCCAAATTATGCTAGAGTGAGGACCAAACACTCACCGACACTGAAAAATAAACATCTAGACATGCACACTCAAACTAAACATAATTTTTATTTACCCATCCACCCCGAAGTTTGATGTGCTGTGTGGTCTGAGATGCTTTTCTGTTCACCACAGTCGTAAGATTGCTTATTTAGGTTACTATAGGCTTCCTGTCAGTTGGGACCAGTATGGTCATTCTCCTCTGATCTCTTACCAACAAGGTGTTTCAGCCTGCAGACTCTCTGCCCACAAAATGATATTTTATGTAAACTCTACAGAATGTTGTGCATGAAAATCCCAGGAGGTCACCAGTTTCTGAAATATCTTCAAACCAACCCTTCTGGCACAAAGAACATGTCACGATCAAAGACACAGAGGTCAGAGTTTTCCCCATTCTGATGTTTAATGTAAAATTAACTGAATTTTATGCTGCTGTCACATGATTGGCTGATTAGATAAATGAACATGTGTACATGTTTATGGTCATCTGACCATCACCCCCACCCCAAACATGACACTAGCATTAGGCACAAAACCAGCTCCATAAAGACATCACTTGAGGATTGTGTAGAAGACACTGACTGGCGTGCACAGATCTCTGACCTCAACCTTACTGAACATATCAGGGATGAACTGGAATGCTAACTGTGCACCAGGCCTGTTCTCGCCTGCCATGAATTTACTCTTGCTAGTGGGGAGTGGGTTCACATCGCCAAAGCCATCTTTCACAATCTAGTGGAAAGTCTTCCAAGATGATGCTATAGCAACTTTCTAATTGGATGCTCAACAAAGTTGGATGGTCAGGTGTCCACAAACCATATAGAGAACGAGGTCATTGCATTAGTTGTATAGTTACACAAACATTTATATCACAGAGAAGGATACTGAGCACTAGGGCTACGAAGGCCAGCAGGGTCATGATGAGACGTAGATGGCCCATATTGTACTCACCCTGAGTCTTGGCCAGTTTATAAGTAAGTGCAGACTGCACACTCACAAACAACATGCCTGTAGGAAAGGCCACACCAGCCCCAACGTAGTGCAACACCTTTGCATTATCTACCTGAAAAACACAAGATAAAACATTTCAATATATAATACACAGGAGCAGTGCCATCTGATTGTTCTGCTGTCAGGGGATTAAAAGACATTAGCATAATGGGAATGGTGCAAACTGATTGGTCAGTATCAGGGTATTAAAAAACATTATTTAGAGTGGATAATGCTTGAATCAGAACAATGGGCGCTCACAGTTTGTCATGGTCACTTGGAAGAGGAGGCATTATCACTGTCCGGCTTGTTTCTGTGTAGTGTGTATTAAAACTTTGAATAAGTATAAAAACTACCTTTATGGAGCATTGTTTACTTACATTTCAGTGTTGTATGTACTAAATTCTGAATGAGTTTTAAAAGACATGGTTAGCTGCCTCCGGTTCTTAGCTCAGAGCGTGCAGAAAACACCTGACCTGCCTGTGTAATGGTTAATA
>JBCNYH010000027.1:36431267-36448316 GCA_039654325.1 Tandanus tandanus | reverse complement strand
TGTAAAGAAGGCAACAAGTTAAAACTGAAGTCAAGTGTCACTACAGATGAAGGAATGCTGGTAGGTATATGGGTGAGTTTCCTTCCTTTACATGAATAGTGTCGATCATTTACAACCTGGACTCACAGTAAGGTTTGGTTACTAAATTACAGGTTTGGTAACGCTCATTTTTTTACATTCTGAAAATTATTATTAAAGTTTTTACAGTGATTTATAACATACCTTTGTGCATTCCTCACTGTTTCCATAATTCATAAGAATAAAGATGACAAGGTGAAATATTCCTCCATGTATACAAAAGACAGTCATTCTTTTACACAACTCTCAGTAAACCCAACAAAAACACCAAACTGAGTGTGGCACTTGCTCTCTGAGAAACTTGAAATACTCACAGAATAGGGAACTTGTATGGTGACAAAAAAAGGAACTTCATTTGTTAAATTTCCTCCTTTGAGAAGAGATTTACTATAAAAGATTGAAACTCATTTGTTCTTTATTAAGTTATTCATCTAATCATTTCCAGTAACTGCTTTTTGCTGATTTTTGCTGACTTTTTACTACACCGGTGTTGTATTGATTATTCTGGTAAAACTGGGCATAGAGCAGGAAAATTCATTTCATTGGGATGGCAGTCCATTGCAGGGAACTTAGTTATTCACACCAGGCTCGTACCAACCATTTGTACAGTGGGATGAATGTAAAGAACCAGCGGAAACCCATTTGAATGCAAACTGCACAAAGAGTAACCTGAGCTCAGGATCAAACCCAGGACCCTGGAACTGCATGGTGGTCATGCTAACCATGAGTTTACACTAAGGTACGATGATTAAAAAAAGCACAGACACAATCGGGATATAAAAAGAAGGCAGGGTGCATTCAGGAAAATAAAACTTTAAGAAATCGTGTTTCCAAGTTCATTGAGATCCACTACGATTGCGTATCAAGGTCTGTTACGCTCTGTTAAGGTCAAATTGTAATGCATAGTAATAATCGTGGCAAAATTTTTGACAGTCCAAAATTTTGCCACGATCCGCGCAATCATCACGAATCCTCAAAGTTCCCTCAAGATGATCAACGATTCCATTAAATTCCCTTAAGATCATTACGATGCGATCCCACGACCCTCCATCGTGGACATCGTACCCCAGTGTAAACCCAGGGTAACGATAGAGTTTGTCACAGCATGAGACCACAAACCACCAAAGATGTCTACATTTGAATTTTGTGAGCATGCCTAAAAAATTCTTTCTTTTTTTTTTTTTTTTTCAAAAGGATTTTCCATATACAGAAACTGAAATACAGACCTGAAAGGTGGTCTCGGCAAGATTGTGTCTGGTTTGCCAAGCAAAGTCAGCATTTTCAATTCACTGAAAAGTCATTATTTGTTTCCAAATAACACATTCCAACACAATTTAACATGTAATGTTTTGTAATGAAATGTGTTTTACAATTTGATATTGTGTTTTGGGAATTGCAGTACTGGCAAATTATATGATACCAATTCACCTTACTCTATAAGTAATCATGAGCTTTTACTGAAAACTATGGGCACCAAATTGGAACCCATCCAGTTAAAAATTCATGTTAATAATTAATTTAGCATTTCCTCCATTCATTTGTCATCCTAGGTTTTACTTAAGAGTATGGCTTAAATAGTTTTTTTGTGAAGCATGATAAGTATGATCTCATCTTACTTGTAGCAAGCTATCCTGATACACTGGTGGTAGCACATTGGTTGGTATACAATATCTCTGCGTGGTAAAGGCTACTGAGTACCCAGGGCCCAAGGCAGGGAGGGGCCTTCAGAAGCCTGTCATATAATTTAAAAAAAATGTATTTTAACATTTTTCATACCATTTATGTTAGAACGAAAAGGGTCCTGTGTGAAAATAAACTGTTTATTAAAGATAGTTTTGCTCTAAAAACAATTTTTCATGCTGTAACAGGGCCCTATCACCCTTCTTGAAAAAGTGCAATGGTACGACCAGCACGTGCTTTTGCTTTGGTGTAGCCAGGTGACTTGAACCTATTGATGTGACAACCCCAGGAGATAGACAGCGGTCAGTGGGCAGGCAGGAAAAGCCATGTTATTACTTAAGAAAGGGTTAAAAATCAGGCTATCTAAAAAGAAAAGAAAGAAAGTAGGGAGATAAAGTTAAATAAGAGGAAGGAATTGCTTACTCAGTTCTTCGAAAAGAGAGGCGAGCTCCAAAATGTTTTTAGGCTCATATCAACATCAGGAAGAATAGCAGACATTTATTTTGTGCTCTCTCTAAATAATGTGACACTACTTTATAGTATCATAGGCTACATGGAGAGCAAACAAAGTTTATGTGGTAAATAACAGTAAAGGTGATCCGAGCAGCTTGTCCCTCTGGCAGTCTGAGAGGCAGAGATGGAGCTGTGAATGAATAGCACACACACACACAGCTCTCCACTTTTCCTTCAAAGGCCGCTAACAGGAGTTTACATCAAACGGCCCTATATTTCCTTCTATTGTCACAATAATCATCTGTCAGTGAGTCTTTTTGAGTTTTCGCTGAATTGTTATGCAAAAAAGAAGAGAAGGAACCGGATGCATGATGAGACACATCTGAAGAAAACACAGAACAAGCATTCAATCACAACATATTTTATGTGGCAATGGATTCTATTATCAGTGACTTAACTACAAGGTTTCAGACCGCAGCATCTGTATGTGACACATTTGCATCTTTTCTCAAGATTTCTGACATGACAGAAGAGCAGATGAAGATTTCATGCCAGAATCTGACAAAGCAATACAACAAAGACCTTACAGCTGAATTTGAAAATGAAATGCTTCATGTGAGAGCAATTCATGGGGTCACATTTCCAAATATTCTGTCACCACTGGAGCTATATACAAAATGCAGCTGGAAAGCATTTATGGGGAGGTTTGCATTGGCTTGAAAATTGTTTGTACACTTCCAGTGACTGTTGCAGGAGCGGAACGTGCTTTCAGTAAACTTAAACTTGTAAAGAACTATTTAAGATCAACAATGTGCCAGGACAGACTGGACAGCCGTGCAATACTCTCAATAGAAAGTCAGTTGGCCAGAAAACTGGACTTTAAATACCTGATCAGCAACTTTGCAAATGCAAAGACCTGTCAATGGGCATTTAATTAACATTGACACTGTTTTTTCTTTCCACTTCATCAGTGGTTCTCAATCAGTAGTCCTCTGCAGTTCTAGGGGGTTTTTTTATGTAGATCGTATTATATTAATTTTTGCCTCCTTTGGGCTAGTCCTTCTTCAGAACTACTTTACTCTTGATTAAGTTTGGACCTGGTAGCCCTGCTGTCTACATGGTTTAGACATGGTGTTACTTGGAAAGAAAGCTATTTTCATTTTTTAATAAAAACAAAAGATATGAATCAGAATTTTGTCTATTTTTATGCAAATTTAACATTTTCTGGATTATTATCAAAATGCATTGGTAATTGTAGCAAAACTATGTCACAAACACAATACTTAATAAACCACTAAAATATAAAACAGAATTACTAAATATACACAATGGATTTGGAATCCTTGAGTTATTGTGTAGAAACTAGACAGTTTATATAATAATGCAAGAATAGTGATATGTATAGTAACTGTAAAACTAATACAAAAAATATTTACATAACCTATAATAGAGGCCCACCAAGATGGTTTGTACCCAGGGCCCAAAATTTGGTGCTATGCCCCTGATCATCAGTGCTTGATTGCATTTATGCTGAATGAGAACAAATCCTCGCATCCATGTTTCACAATCTTGTGAAAAGCTTTCCTAGAAGAGTGCAGGTTATTATAACAGCAAAGGGCAATAAATCTGGAATGGGATGTTCAGTGAGCATGTTTACTGTCCCGGGCTGATTTTTAAAGCTTTGTAACCACTTCAACTTTGAGGTACTATTCAATCAAGAGTAAAGCTGTTCAGTATGAGAATATATTGTACATACTGTAAGAACAATGCCTACATTTCATACTGTGTTATTGTTCATTTTGTTGTGTCGCAAATTACCCTCTTTATGATAAGATTTACATGGTTTATATGGGGTGCGACTGCAGGACTGCCAGTTTTGTGTGGAATAACCATCTGCTAGGTGCAGATAACCAGCCTTATTATAATACATTTCAGGAACTAACCTTTTTTTTTCACTGAAGTTGAACAACAGCCTTATCAAAATATGCTTATACCAACTGAATCAGCTTATCAGATTTTCATCATTTGACAAATACTTGGCTACAAATAGTATTTAAAATTTTATCACATGTATGTGAATCATTACATACATTTTGTCTGTGTAATTTTATAAACTTTAACTATTAATTTAAATAGTATAGATTTTGCAATACACCTCTTTAGCTATGAAATAACCGTCAGCACTGATATGGCATTGAACAAAATGACCTCCCTACTTACCTTTCCCAAATTTAAAATGAAAAATTCGTTTGTTTATTAATTTATCTTTGTGTTCCCGGAAATTGTGCTATATCATCACATGTATTATTATCAAGATATGAAATTATAAATATCTTGACTTGAAATTTTAGTTGAAATCAGTGGCAGGTAATTCCCCTTCCAGTAGTGATTTTTGCAGTGTCTTTGTTTCTATTATAAAGATGACCTTTTTGCCAAATAAAATTGAAATGTAACTGATTAAATGTTTAATCTTATTATCAGGGATAGCCAATGAATGAGGCACGTGACTAGCCTTCCTTTTTAGGTAGTCCTTCCAAATATAAAGAAATCCCCGTTCATGTTGGCTGTAAAGTCAGTCCCAACCAGCACCAGGTGAGGTCGAGAGCTCCTAATTAAATGAATGTTTATTGCTTTATATTGCCTCCTAGTGGAAGAGCATAGACAAGTTATTTTATTAAATCCTTCATTTAAGCAGGCTCCTTTTGTATTTAGAGTTTTGACGCATTTCCGTTTTGCAATAATGTGGCTCTTGCATTTCTGATGCCATAGTTTACATTCGTTAGTAGTGAGTCAGGAACTTTTCCTTCAGGTACTTGTTTGGGTTTTTATATATATATCATAAATCCCACAATGCAGAAGTGACTTAGGCTCACCATCTCCATGGGGATCTTCATTCTTGTCCATATACAGCAGGACATGCAGTTTGAAGCCCTTCTCCACTTTGCAAGAAGAGCCTTCTCCAGTATTGTTACAAGTTCTTGCAGTCAGACTGTAAAACACTGCATGTGTAGTGAAAGAGATGGAGGTGTAAGATAAGTGCAATAATGATTATAGTGCTTGTGTAATAAGTTTCTTACGGTCCGCAAGACAATATACTACAATCATCTAGCAGCTCAAACTTCTTAAAAGTTTCTGAATTTATAAATAAATTTTGTTTAATATTTTAAATGTATCAAATAACATTTTTAAAATGTTACGTTATTTATATATATATATATATATATTACAAACAGCACAAAACTACTGAGGCTTAATTTTTATAACAGATTTCTTCACAAATTGATTCACTAGTAAAGAATTTTGCTACACCATAACAATTTTACCATTTTTTTTTTTCAAAGTCCCTCAGGAATGTATGCCTGTCAATTTATCAATAAGCGCCACTATTACTATAAAGTCACTATTTCACAATATTTATGTTTTGCACATTTTCATTCAATTTAAAAAGACAACAACAACACTTTTGTATACTACATTGCAGCTTTGTATGTGCACTTGCTGGCATGTCGTGTCTACTCTACGTTGGGCATGTGCGGCATTCAAGGGAGCATTCATATTTCTATCTGCACAGACAATTCAATTTAAATTACAATTAAATTACTCAAGTTGTATGTTGACTATTTCCAACACTAGTGTGTATAGAAAAGAATCACTCCCCCTCAAACTATTCACATTTTTTGCTTTGCTGCCTCAGGAGGGGGAAAAAAACAAGCAAACAAACTACAAGAAAGTTGAAGAATTGCCCCCTTACATATATTTTTCGTTTCAGGTATAACCTTGTCCACTGCACACCAAGCTAACAGGCATCCAACTGTGGTCAATTATAATTATTCTGATTAGTTCAGCATGAAAACTATTTTTCCTGTTATTCCAGTGCTTGGTAGTCTAACTGAAAGCAAACAATCAACTATGTGTGGTAAGGCACTGTCAAAAGATTTCAGGGATAAAGTTATATACATGCAAAGTTAGGAGATGGATACAGAATAAAATTAAAAGCTTTACAAAAGGTCTAGGACCAGTTAAATCTATAATCAAGAACTTGAAGTGTTTGGTACAACTATGACCCTTCCTGTATCAAGCTGTCCCTCCAGTCTGGATCGAAGAGCGAGGAGAGAAAACTTCAAAAATGCTACCAAGGGGCCTATGGCAATTTTGTAGCAGTTACAAGAGTAGACTGGTTTTTTGTGCACACAATATCAGAAATGCTCCACAAATGTGGTGTGTATGGGAAGTTTGAAAAAAAAGTCTTTATAAAGTTTTGCAAAACACACACCTTGAAGACTGGAAGGCCAAATGGAAAAGGTGTTATTTTTACATGAGATCAAAATTGAACTATTTGGCTTCATTGCCTAATGGTAAATACAGCTTACCATCCAAATAACACCATACCTATAATAAAGCATGGACGTGGGGTGTTTCTCTGCAGTAGGGACTGGGGTAGAATACTATCAAATTCTTGAGGAAAACTTGCTGCCCTCTGCCAGAAAGTTGAGAGTGGGTAGATGTCTCACCTTCTAATATGACAATGATCTGAAGTTGACCGCACAATGACTGAAGGAGAAAAAGGTGAATGGACTTTTGTGGCCTAGTCAGAGCCCAGAGTTATACCTTATTAAAAATTGTCCCCTATTATCTTTACAAGCATGAATAAAAAATATATATGTAGAGTTAATGCTATTTAGTTTAACTTTATTAAACATCCATCTCTGTCTACAGAATCAACTATTTGACAGGGTAGAGAATAAAACACAAGGGTTAGATGTACTCCGAACAGTTAAAAACTGTGACTTTCAAAGACCATGAAGCGTCAGCATGTGGTTACCAGACTAAACCAGCTCAGCCTAAAAGTACAGCAGAAAGTACACAGAAATATTTGCACTGTATACAAGTTCACAAATCTTCATGGAAATTTCCCAAATGAGTCATTGTAAAGTCATGATATGGTTTTCTACTGAAGAGGGAAAAAAAATCATAACAGAGTGCCAAGGACTTACCTACATACTTGGTGCAGTAACTAAGCAGCGACAAATAACGTTTTAAATTCCTAGCATTTGAATAAATCATGTGATCTGTGCCAGAATGGATTAAATCTTATGTAGTCTATAGATTAAATGCAATAATAATCTATGCTGATGGTTTTAAACCTTTCAAACAATGCATTAAACACAACAGCATCTAATGCTTTTACAGCAGTGCTTTATTGATATTTTACCCTCTGAAGCACCTCCAATTACTTGAAAGTTGACATTAAGGCATGATGTCATGAAAATGCAAAACCCCAAAGTAGGTTTATTTGAAGCATTAGTCCGTTTTTTTGTATCAAACAGCATCACACTAATGTTCAGTACCACTCTATTTGGATATCTGGGTAAACAAATAATTCCCAGGAGGGAACCATCGACTCTTCATAAAACAACTCCAACTGGCTGAGACTCCTTCATTAGAAAACTCCTAAAACATAAGCTAAAAAGAAAATATTTTCCTGTGGGGAAGTGGAGCAGCGCATCAGACATTGAGGACGCTAATGGATGGATGGAGAAGAGTGTGGAGAAATGTGATAAAAGGCTGTAGGTATTATGGTCACGAATGGAAGATCTTGAAAATAGGAGTCGGAGAAATAATGTGACAATAGTGGGACCGAAAGAAGGTAAAGAAGAAGCGCGTCGAGTGGTTCAGTGTGTGGAAAACATCATCTCGCTCCGGCTAGGACTCTCTGGCAGTAAGTTTGAAATCGAAGGCGCGCATCGGTCACTCGCCCCCACACCTAACCAGAACAACCCACCCAGGACTATCATGATACACGTCCTCCGCTCATCAGCCCAGGACAAGGTGCTACAAGCGGCTAGGGAGAGGCTGAGCACAGGCTGATCTACCATGCAACGCTCATCTTAACATGGAAGGAACAGAAGAAGACGTTCAAAGACAGAAAGGAGGTGGAGATGTTCATCCAGGAGATTAACAGAGGACAGGACACTAAAATATTGTTAAGAAGTGTGTGTGAAACAACCAAAATAAGGTAACTTTGGTGATGGTTTTTTTGCGGTGGGAGGTCACCATCGGGTACATCAGTCTTCGGCGGATCGGGTTAATCTACAGGGGGGGAGGGAGGAGGTTACTTAGCAACATTGTGTTCGGTTTTTTTTGTTTGTTCAGGTTAGGGTTTTGCACCATCACAGTATTTGTTAGGCCTAAATATGTGTTGGGTAGATCATTTACTTCTTTTGTTAAACCTTATTACTTAAAAGGCCTTTTGCAAATGCAACCACTGGGTGCATACTGGACTGGAATCAATGGCTAATAGATATATTAATATAACGTCATGGAACATAAATGGCTGTGGGAACCCTATTAAAACACAAAGTTCTGATGTATTTAAAACCCAAGAATACAGACATAGCATTCATTCAAGAGTCTCATATAGAGGAAATTTAAGAAAGACTGGGTGGGAAGAATCTTCCACAGCTCTTTCTCAAGTAAAACAAATGGAGTTATGATTCTTATACATAAAAATGCAAGCTTTATTCTGCTGAAACAACAAAATGATAAAGGTCATTTCATTTGAGTTGAAGCCCTGATAAATGGAGTAAGTGCTTTGTAATATTTATGCTCCTAACAAGGAGGAACCTGATTTTTCCCCCCCATGAAATTAATAGAGTGGTGGGTGACATGGAAGGTCAAATATTATATTGGCAGGTGACTTTAATCAAGTCCTGGATGGGATGATTGATGAGTAGCTCCAGTGGTAAACATCTTCCTCAAGAAAGAGCTGCAATCCAGCTACTGGCAGAAGATCGGAGCTTAATAGATATATGGAGAATGACTAACCCACGTGAGAGAGAACATACCTTTCACTCTCATTGCTCATCTCAAGTCACACTCCAGGATTGATTATTTCTTGGTGTTTAATACCTTAAACAGACTCAGTAGTAGACTGTTAAATAGGAGCTATTGCCCTCAGTGATCCTGCCTCAGTTGAGCTACATGTGAATTTGAACACTTATGGGGTTAAAAAAAGGCAGGTGCTACAGCCATGCTACTGCAAAATGAGAAATTTAGTGATGCATTAACAGAGGATTTTAAATCCTTTTTTGAAATTAATACAGGCTCCACCTCCAAAATAAGTACCGTATGGGAAGCATCAAAGGTGTACATTAGAGGAAAAATCGTCGCCCATGCCTCCAAAATAAAAGGGAGAACGCGGAAAAAGCTCAATCTGCAACATGGAAAAAAGAATTGGCAAGACACCATTCTGATGACTTATACCAAAATATCTGTAAGCTGAAGTATCAGTTGCATGAAATATACAAAAGCAGAATGTGCCCTATTTAGACTTAAAACTAATTTTTACGAAGGGGGTCAAAAAAGTGGCAAGCTATTGCCTAAACAATTAAAACAAAAGGATAATTGTAATAATATTCCAATGATTAAAAGAGGCAATGATGTAACATCTAAAGAAATTATGGGGTTTTTTTTAATTTCACAAGGATCTTTACACATCCAACGGTAATCCAAAAATAAATGAACATAAAATAACTTAAAAAGTGGTTGATACAAATGTTGGAAATTGTAGCACATGAAGAAACATAAGCAGGAATTAATAATCAGTGTGAAAACTTTAATAGGTGATGGTCAAGTGTCTTATATTTTAAAAAAGATTCTAGTTTGATGTGTAATGTTTCTTTTATAGGTACTGCTGTGATTGTAGATATTGTTTTGGAAATGTGTATCTGCCCAAGGTTTTAGGATTCGCAATGGTTTGTAAATTACAAAACCTTGGGCAGATACACATTCCCATTTCCAAAACAATATCATATATATATATATTCATTCTTGTTTCTGATTAGTATTCTATTTTAACAGCAGACTTTATCACTAAGATCAGATAAGCTCAAAATCTTTTGAATGAATAGAACAATTCTACAATTCAGCTTTTCTATAATATGAATTACTCAAACCTCAGTGTTACACAACTCGGCATTGGCAGATCTGAATAATTCTCCATAACATACTCTACCTCATTCAATAACAGTCCAAACACTAGCAGAACAGCAATTAATTGGTTGGCCAAATAAAGCCATTTTTGAGTAACCACCTTCAGCTTCTGTAGCCTACTTGTGTCCCACCCACACCCAGTACAACCAACCAACATTTCTGTAGTATGTCCCCTACCTTACCTGCAGCACTTCCATTGGTGTAAAATCCCACATCAAGAAAAATCAACTAGATGTGCCCTTTTAGCAGAACAGTGCTACTTGTGAAACACCCGAGGATGACGACTGCTGTCAGTATACTTGAGGTTTTTTTAGTTTAAAGTAGAACAATGCAAAAATAAAGACTACACAATAACCTAATAAGATAATTAGGGCTATCTACTTGTTTTGCTTGCTTTTTGTTTAAAGCTTTACATTGTCTTGCATAATTTAGTCACTTGCAGAAAGCAACAAGTTAACATTTAAAACTTAACCACCTACCTGTTTAAAGACAAAAATACTATTAAAAACAGCCTCAATCTTACTTTTGGTTTATTAGAACAGCAAACAGCACATAAATCTGACTAGATTCAATGCATTTCCACAGGCTACCAGTACCTACTAATATAAGGTACCATTATATTAAGTCTGTTTGATGAAAAGTGTAAAATTAGTTTTTTGTAATTTTTTTCAACTACATTCATTTATAGCAAGTGAATTTTGCCACCAAAGAAAAGTTATCAGTGTCAACACTTACAGTCCACCCCCACCCTCCAAAAAGACAACATACCAGCTGCCTGGCTCCATAAATAATCTGCATCAGCCATTAGTTGACACTAATTCACACCTTGATAAATAAAACAAAAAACAAAACAGGTCAAGACCCTTTATTTATCCATATGTGCACCACTCAGAGATGGAATAAAGTCATGGAACAAGATCTGACCACTTAAGAGGGCAATCAAAATATGGACCAAGAGGTGTTAACTTTTTTTTTTTAACCTTTAACTTTTCTACAATGAGACCAGTTGATGGACAGGGAAATTAAAAAGACAGCAGTAACAGCATTAACATGTATTCATATACAGAAAAGCAAACAAAAATTTACCTAAAGTTCAAAGTAAAATATGTTGGTTAGTATGCAAACATAGGGAGAACAGCTGAACCTTTTTCTTCTATTACAGCTCAACATACATTTCTACTCAGCATGCAATAAGGCACCTAGCTAACACAATGAAAAGCCTATGCTATGAGTTGAAGCACAATTATTCCAAAAAAAAAAAGAAAAGAAAAATAAAGTTCAATATAATGTTCACTCCCATAAAAACAGTATTCCTCTTTTCCCTTTCAGATCACCCAAACCATATTAAAAAAATACATCAGTATGTAAAAGATCTTCCCCCATACACAGTACTTTAAGTAGAAATAGTATCTTCATGGAATTGTGAAAGAAATGAATAAAGAGCAAGCTATATTATTGTACTCAAATTACACACAATCTAGTACACTAGATTTTGATAATCTGCTGCGTGTTTCCGGATTATAAATTACCTACAGATCATATACATTAATGGCTGAACTAGCTCTATAGCGATGACGCTAGGTTTAAACACAAATGCGAACAATTTACCCATTAGTAACAGGTTGTAGAGTACCAAAGGGAACTAGTTAAGCGATGCTTTAGAGGGAACTTTTAGATCAAATTACACTGAATTGTAACTATACAATGATTTATAGTCTGTTAAACTAGGTATTCTGAAGTCAGTCGGTAAATTAGACGAAAAAGAACGACAAAATTTGCCACTCTTAACGAGCCCAAGTTTCTTGCTACTCATATTAAATCTGTCTGAGCTAATCGCTGAAAGTATGATACAATTTAACGCTCCTGTTCAGTTATTTTGACCCCTGCGCATACAACCTTATTTACTGCTGTAAGCAATGGCGACTTTGTAAGTAACTTCCAGGCTAATTTTATGCAGACTTGCACCTTTGCTAACTGCTCGGTAATTGCTAAAGATGGTTAAGCCAGACTGGGTCATACAAAAATGCTCAACACATAAAAGAACTGCACACGCACCTATACATATGTATATAAAAATCAACACTTATTTACAAACAATAGTATCTGCACAGACCATGAAGACGACACAATGGGTAAAGTTATATGGATTTAGTTTGGGGGTTGTGGGTGGGTGTAGGTTTCCTCCAATCTCCCAAAAAACTTTACTTGGTCACCAATATGTCTTAAAGCTGCAAACAGCCTCTGAAGCTACCGCCCTTAATTTCTTTCCAAGGGTACGAGTAAGAGCATAACGGAGCTGGTCATCAAGCATGAAACTGCTACATTATCATACAGATGTCAAAATAAAAGCAGCAAGCTCTATATGCACACTGTGCAGGATCAGCATCAGCTCAATGCCAATCATACCGGTTATTGAAATTCATCGCTCTTAAAAGGTAAAGGATTTAAAGATTAGTTTATTTTTAATATAGCTTCAAAATCTGTTTATAGGCCTACGATAAACTTTAGATTTTTCATCCTTGTTCTACGAAGACAGAAATTATTCAAGGTGGGCCTGAAAAAGTTGGGACAAACTGGAAAACAGCATGGCCACCTTAGTGGGAAGCTTGCTGATCGGCGTGAATTCTGTGGTGCCTTGCAAGGGAGGAGGAGTGATTGAAACCCTTTCCACACTGAGAACACCTGTACGGTTTGTCACTCTGCAGAATTCTCTGTTTCAGGATGGTAGTAGGAGGAAAACCCTTTCCTGTGGGAATAGCACTATAAGAGATCTTCTCATCCAAATGAACACGCTGGTGTCTTGCGAGAGACGACGAGTGATTGAATGTCTTGCCACAGTGGGCACAAATGTAGGTTTTCCCGTCAGAATGAGTTCTCTGGTGCCTGGACAGCGACGAAGAGTGATTGTAGCTCTTCTCACAGTGGTTGCAGCCATATGGTTTGTCGCCCGAGTGCGCTTCCCTCTTAATGGGAGTACTGATGGGGGTATTCATGGAAGTATTGATGGGAGCATTGATGGGTGAGGTGAAAGGGAACTCCTTATCAGGCTGGGCAAACATTTTGGCCTCCAGATGAACTTTGTGGTGTCTTGACAGGGACGAGGAGTGATTGAAACCTTTGTCGCACTGAGAGCATCGGTAGGGTTTGCCACCCTGGTGCACCAACTGGTGCTTCTTCAAGTGGCGTTTTCTTACAAAGCTCTTCCTGCAGTTGTTGCACTTGTAGGGTTTCTCACCAGAGTGGATTCGCTGGTGTTCTCGCAAAGTGGCTGCTGCTGCAAAACATTTGCCACACTGGGTGCATCGATGGGGCTTGTCACCAGCATGGGACTTCTGATGCTGTTTCAAATTAGAAGCAGTAGCAAAGCCTTTCCCACACTGAGGGCAAGTAAATGGCTTCTCACGAGCATGCAGCTCCTGGTGTTTCTTCAGATGGCGCCTGCGGACGAAACTCTTCCTGCACTGAGTGCATTTGTAGGGTTTATCATCAGAATGCATTTTCATATGCTCTCGGAGCGTGATGGCCGCAGCAAAGCTCTTCCCGCATTCGGAGCATCTGTGCGGCTTTTCGGGGGAGTGCATCATCTGATGTGGTTTGAGGTTGAATGCATCGATGACCCCTTTCCCAACCATCTCCAGACCAGTGGTGGCATAGCCTTTCTCCTTCATGTGAATTTTCATATGCCCTCTCAGACTAGATTCCACAGCGAAGCTCTCACCACACTGGATACAAATGTATGGATGGCTTGCTTTATGGATTTCAAAGTGCTGATGCAGTTCAGGCATGCTGCTAAAGATCTCCCCACACTCGTTGCACTGAAGACCCTGGCCTTCATGAATGATGAAACCATTCTCCGACTCTACTGTGAGCTCTCCTGCATGGTCAGTTTCAACCTTCACTACATGTTCTGCACCGGCACCCATATCCGCCTTCAGCAGCACTTCGCCAAGCAGAGCCTCGTTGCCTTTCATGTCCGCACCTCCAAAGTACTGCGACTCGTGATGCACTTCAGACTTGATGTACTGTGGGTCATGATGTACCTCAGATCTAATGTAGTCGTGGTCCGTCTCCGCTACGACGTCAACACAAGCCACAGCCCCAAGATCTCCATGAATGGCTTCCAGATCAAGCCTTTTGTCCTCTTGGGTCATAATCTCAGTCTCCGCTGCATAATGCAAGTCACCGACTTGCGTGTGAGTTATGACACACTCAGACCCCAGCGTGTCAAGGCCTGGTGTGTCACACTCAGTCTCTGACTCAGCCATCAGGACACACTCCAGCCTGACGACTTCCGTTTTACCGTTTAAGTGAAACTTAGCGCTGCTCTAGGAGCACCGCTTTCTCAGAATGAAAAAAATTCTTGGGACCTTTGTTGGTCAGCACGAGCCAGGGGAGGACCTAGCCTGTTGGGAAACAACAAAAACAGCTTTACAAACGCTTATCACACACAAAGAACAGTAAAGTACAAACAACTAAATACATCGACCCAGAATAATCTTCCTAAAAACCTCATTTTAAATTTGAGAATAGACCTCTGGTTGAACCTGTAAAGATGATTACAGCATCCAGCTTTGACCATCAGGCTAACACCAATTACTGAGGCGGTGGTGAAAAACACAAACATCACAATTTAGACTAAAACTACTGAGAAACAAAACGAAACAGATGTTAGTCAGACGAGAATAAAACAACACAAACAAGGCTACCTGGCTATGACCAGTAAGCTAGTTAGCAAATATCTGATGCTAAATACAAGCTAGTGTTAGCCGACAGAGTTATTTATGAGCTAACTTAGCAATACCCGTTAAAGCAAAATTCACAGGATGTATAAAACAAAAACCTGAACATGAGTCACACTTATATACTCCAGCATTTAACCTTAACACTCATCCTTACAGCAGTATTACCGCATTTAACAACAGAAAGTCTATAAAGAAATGGGAAAGCCATTGTTGGCTAGGTTAGCTGGCTAAATAGCTTGGCTAGTTAGCTTCCCGAAGCACGCAATTCCAGCTAACTAGCTAGCTAACTAGCAATTTGGCTAGTGCATAAATCAGACTTGATATCTTGGTTGTACCGTTTAAGTGACTTGCTCTTGTTTATCTCTGTCGTGCTGAAACCTTGGTGTGATCACTGCCGGGTTGTGACTCAGTCTCTTCTGAGAATTACGGCGCCTTTCACGGTGGGCATCTTGTGCAGCTCAGACTGGAACCGCTAACTAGCTCTAAAATGGCCGCCGTTAGCTTCCGCCCTCTCACACAGCCACCGAGCTACGCAACTCGGGCTACAGCGCAGCTATCCGCCATGAAAACCCCACTCTCTCTTCACCAAACGAGGGGATACCGCGTGTTAAACACGACATTAAACCACAGGGGACAGCCAGGGTATCGGTTATAAGTCAGTGGTACCCAGAATAAACAGCATTTGTGGCGGATTTCTAACAAAATGGCTAATCATCCCCGAGCCACCTCGCAAAAGCCCGGGAAAGGGCTGCCCTTACATAACAAACAACAGCCGGTTCCCTTTTGTGGTGAAAGTTAACGCGAACATCAGCGACTGCGCGGTTATTTCCGCCTGCTATCAGCACCGAACCCGGTGTCGTTTACTGGGCTCACACGAAGACACAGAGCAGAGAGCATGGTGCTAACGAGGACCTGCCCGAGCACACATTCTTAGCTCGAAGAAACAACATGGCCTACAACCACCACCGCCACCGCCACCTCCCTGCTAAACCCAAACCACAGCGCTACATCCACCGCCATTAAACTCCATGACGTTTACACTTCACCAACCGAGACGGTCCAGCTGCACTTCTCACCGAACCTGCTTCATCCCGAACCCAGTAAAACAAGGAGTAATAAAACACCACTCCATCACACCAACCCGGATTACAGCTAAAGACAAATAACATGTCGGCTCTAGCAGGCTAGTTAGCCGTTTAGCTGGCTAGGCTCCCCAGGACACTTTACCCTGAAATCGTGGATTAAATTTAAATCTACAAAACAAACCAGACACTCAATACGAGATAAAATGAACATGTACAGACTTTCCAACCTGTTCGTCCTGTGCTCGGTGCGATAAACCGTGGACGCGGTGCTGTTTGCAGGCTTCAGGGGATAGACGGCCTATAAAGCTCTCTCGCCTTGTTGGCGTGCACACAGCGCGGCTGCGCTCTGGAGCTCGTGCACAGTGTCCGCAGGAACGCTCAAACGCCTCACGCTTTCTGGCGCCAAGTGCGTTTAAGCGCATGAGCAAAAAGACGAGCCTGGACGCGCGTGCGCACTGCTGCCCCCAGTGGACCGGCGCGGAGTCTCAACCTCCACAGTGCAGCCTGCTTTAAATCATAGGTGCAAAAACCACCCACATCAGATACTTTCCTTCAGCCGATCCTGCCACGAATAGTGTCACTTCAACCACAGGGCATTTTAGTCTTTATTATGTCCCACAGTGCATTAGTCTGGATTTTGGTATTTTGAACCCTGCCCACGTGCTTAAGTACTCTCTAAACATTAGGTGATCATGGCTGTTTTGTTGTTGTGAAGGGATTTTCAGAATTTTTATTTTTTGCAAAATGTTACCAGAGTTGTTATACAGTCTTATAACGCATAATGATTTGTGTCACTTTTGCAATTTTACCACTGCAACCACCAGGAGGCGCGTTCTCCGTGATTCTGCAGGGTGGAGGCCAAACATATACATATATACACAGAGATATGAAACGCGCGCTATGCCAATCTTCGCCTGGCACGTCATTGGCTTGCTGCGCCGCGGCCATCTTTGGGAGGTGAACCAATGAAAACAAACATGTTTAGTGTACAATACGAACCTCAATTACTGGGGTTCTAT
>JBCNYH010000027.1:36377439-36406391 GCA_039654325.1 Tandanus tandanus | reverse complement strand
GTGCCCAATAGAAACGAGGCAGCCAGCCAGGCACGGAAGAAAACTCTCCATGGCAACGCTGCTGTAACTTTCACTCACTGAGAAATGTTGCCCCCGAGAGCCATACACCCCAGTGTGATTGGTAGGTTCGTTCAGCTCCGCACACAACACTGTAAAGTGCCACACATATCAAACTCGCGGGCCGCACTAACATTAAACTTTCATATTAAGGCGGGGGCCACAAACTATCGTCCTGCGGGCTGCAATTGGCCCGCGGGCCGCGAGTTTGAGACCCCTGCTGTACAGTCAATGACTGAATGTATTGAATGAAGTTTCATGTGTATAAATAATCTGATTCTCTTTAACCGTTTCCTTTTGTTTACCTTTGAAAATGTGGAAGGTTTTATTGGGTCACCCTGCATTAGCACAAATTTTACATTCTACAAATAAATAAAAAAATTCACCATGATCAAACAAGTTAAAGGTGAGGTTGTACATACGTTCGGTAAGGCACTCTGCAGGTCCTTCATTACGGTGCGGAGACTTAGCAGAGTGCTGCGAAGCTGCTGCTGGTAGCTGCTCTTCTGCTGCTCACATGCTCTGAGGTTCTTTTCTGTCTCTCGCAGGCTGGATTTCACCTGCTCCAATTCTTTCATCAGACTGCAGTTAGTTGCCTCCATGTCTGATATGTGTTTTGCATCTTCATCTGCAATAACAAACAGATTTAGGCACTGCTTCCCATAAGAGCTTCAGGAGTTGTTTATTTTCTGATTTAAAAAAAAAAAAAGTATTAAAATGTACCAATGTGTCAAAAGTTAAACCCATGTTCTGCAGAAAAACAAGCAGGAACAAAATTCCTTTTGTTAACCAGAGAGATTCTATCCTACTGGTCTGAACATTCTGTGATCAGTATTTTAGTTTTTCAAGGGCAGGTAAGGAGGCGTTTCTTTTCTGGCCAAAAAGAGTCTCCAATCAATTATTTGGGAATAAATGAGGGTTTAACGTAAAATATATAAGATGAAAAGAGACATTATAGTTATGAAGCAAAAGATTTCACATTTGAATCTGCTTTGAAATTAAAATTTTTTTCTGGTTTGCAGCTACACAGGATTAACCAGCAGAATCAAAGCACAAGAGCCTGCTGTTCTACATGGAAGGACAGAAAAATAAAAAGCCAGGTTAATGCGTTACCATATGTTTCAAAGTATGAAGCTTCACACCTCCATTATAAAGCACCACTTCAGAGATAATGTGCTGCTCACACTAACAGACATTTTAACAGTCCAAAACTAAATAATTAAGTACACTATATGGTCTACAGTTTGTGGAGACATGGTCTTTACACTCATATATGGGTCATACGTGTTGCCAGAAAGTTGGAAGCACACAGTGTCAAGAATGTCTTTGCATGCTTTAACATTATGATTTCCCTTCACTGGAACTGAGAGTCCCAAATCTGTTCCAGAGTAAAATAAATCCCATCCCATGTGCAAAGCAAGCTCGTGAAGAGATGTTTTGCTAAGGCTGGAATTGGAAAAACTCCAGGAGTTCTGCTAACTGCCTGGAAACATGGCCTTAACAAAAGAGCCATGAACTGAAACAATGGAAAGGAGTTTAAATTCCCTTTAAGAAGGAAATCCAACACAGAGAGTACAAAAGATGTTGGTGGTTACCAGTGAGCTTTGTCTGAAATTTGAAAGTCAAAACAAAATGAGGTCATAAAAGGATACAGGTAGAAGGATGACATCTGGAGGCAATGTTTGTCACAGCTGTTACTAAATTAAATGGGATTTAAATCTAGAAAAACCAATCAAAACCAGCACTAACACCTAAACAAAAGAAAACAAAGTTACACTGAATTAAAGAGAAGCAAATCTGTAGTGCGGATGATGTTTGGATGAATGTGATATTCAGTGATGAACTTTGCACTGGCTAAGGAGATGATGCTGGTGCTCTTCTAATGAAACAAAAATGACTGACCAAAATAAAAATTTAAGATGTGGGGTTCTATCTTATCTTTTATCCATTCCTTCAATAGAAAATGTGTTTTGCCACAACACAAAAGACTGTTGAAGCTTTTCTTTAAAAAAAAGGGCAGATGAATTCAGTTGTTTGGCTATAATACACTCCGGACCTTAATCCAATTCAAAGTTAATGGCAGAAAGCCTAAAAATGGGTCCATAAAAAGGTCCATGGTCCTGCAAACCTGAACTGCCCACTGCTATTTGAGAATGTTGGAACCAATTTGATGGAGAATATTAGTGATTTTTTTTTGTTTGTTTGTTTATGTGAGGTAGGTTTCATAAAACCAAAATTTTCAGCTATTGAAAAAGAAGTGTTTTGACTTATATAGACGCACTGACGAGCAATGTCACCAGTCAGCTGGTCCAGCAAGACGGATTCTTTCGATTGGAAAAAAATAGAGTCACTATTGTGTTCATTTTACAAGTGAATTAAGGAATGATATTCCTTTGCAATTTTAATATGATTAACCAAATGCTTTGTGCACTCTGGGGCACAACATCTAACTGGCATTTTGCTTAAGAATCTGGCAGCTATTTGTACAGATTCCAAACGACAGCAACAGTTAATCTGGCAAAGGGCTCTGCAACAGGCAGCCTTGAATTTCTCTACTTGCTAACTTAGCTTTGGTTAAAAACTATATATATATTAAGTTATTGAGAACTGGTATCTGATATCTGGTTCAACTTAACTAATGGTAGTGTTTCCCCAGAGATTAAAGCCTATTAGTGATTCATTCATCCCATGAGGTGAGTGTGGTCTTTTTATTTGTATTTGTAATTTGTATTTGAATGTATCAGTGATAGAGGACTGGACACTTCAACCTGCATGCAGGGATAACATTTTTTAATCATTAACTCAATTCAAATTACTTTTCCCTCACATGTGCAGCGAGTGCTTTATCATATACCCTAGCTTTCTTCTAAGCGCACCCATTGCTTATAAGGTTCGTCTCAAACACGTTGCGATGGTGTAACTTTAGCTTTAATCAAACAGGCTGAGGATTTTTGTAAAGGTCGATGATCTAAAACCCCCTGAATGTGACTAAAGTGATTATATTTGTACTTTTTTCAACCGTAACGGATATTTTACTGCAAACTTGGGAACAGTACATTTACAGAGTGACTTACAATTATCATTTTTATACAACTGAGCAATTGAGGGTTAAGGGCCTTGCTCAAGGGCCCAACAGTGGCGATAGTGGGGATTGAACCACTGACCTTCGGATCAGTAACCCATCGCCTTAACCACTAAGCCACCACTGCTTTCAGCAATTCATAAATGTAAAAGTCCAGTGTAGTGCATCAGTTGTACATTTCCAAAAAGTACACATTGACCGCTTGCTAACTTTGTGCTCCTGGTTTTTAATCAGTGACGCTGTATGGATTAAGAAGCTTTTCTCCGTCAGCAATGAGCTGATCATTCTCTCTTCCAAAGGCGACTTTATCCAAGTTTGTAATTTGTTTTGAGTTCTTTTTCGCAAGACTCCACCAGTGCATTCCTTTGTCTTTTTCATCCTTTTGCCAACAGCCAACTGCGCGGAAAACGCGAATCAAAACAGAAACATTCAAAGTGAACATCAAAGAGTGGTGATTCCATAATTTTTGCCAGGGACTGTGGTAAAGGGTGTTACAGAAACAAATTGTGGGTACAGCTCCATATTGACCTGGCAATATAACTCACGAACAAGGTGCAATCAAAATGTTCTGGAACTATTTTTGTAGGAAATTAGTAAAGCGTAACATGGTTGTGTGTTTGTAGAAGAAATGAGCAGTAGCACTTGAGTCAATATTTGTGAGCATGGTCACGGGCAAAGGACAACAACTCTCAGGAACTTGTAAAGCCAGAAACAGCAGGAAACTGACCAGACCATTAAAATACAATTACACTTGTAAAATATGAACAATGGTAGTCAGAGAAACTAAGCTTACACAAGGTAATGTATCTTCAACACCTCACACTGTGTAAAAAGGGAGCTGGCAAACCAACTTTTCACAAAATCAATTATGATCCCACACCGAGCCAGCTTATTACAATATTTCTGATTCAATTTTTATCTTAAAGCAAAAATTCTATATTTTCAAACAAATTGTTAATGCTAACAGTATAGAGGGGGATGTGCCTACAACCACCATGTCTTGTCTAATTTATATTCCCCAAATATACATCAAATAAGAAAAAGGCTATTGAAGAAAAACTAATTCAGAAATTTCCCTTCACTCTATTTCGATCAATTCCAAAATTTAATCGGTTTATCTGCTGCATACTTTTTCATATTTTTACACAGAAATCCTACAGACTTGAACCACCCATTTCTCCAATACAGTGCTAAAGAGACAGAGACTGTACGTGTTACCTATCTTAGTGTCCTGCTGCATGAGCTTCTGCTCAATCTCCTCTCTGGCTTTCTCACTCTTGTCCAGTTTCTGGAGCATGCTGCCCACGTCTACCATGGCGCCATTGTAAACAATAAGGCTGCCTGAGTCACTGTCCTCTGTCTCACGCTTTATCTTCTGACTGGGCAGCAGAAGTCGATTACCTGTAAACCACACGAATAAAACTATTAAAATATTGACTTTTACATTGTTTCATTGTCCAGTCAGATGATCTGATATTACCTTAACACAGTTATCATTTTTGCTTAAAGTAATAACAGTGACTTACCCAAGGGGTTCTCAAGTTGAGAATCAGCGGTTCCGATTGGATTGGGTTCATCTTTGGCTCGATCCGTTAGCTTTCGGTAGTAGCAACACTCCTTCACTAGTGGCTTACTCAACAGTTTCTTTACCTACAAAGAGTTCTTAACCTGTTAGCACTACCACTGCTGGCAACACTTCTTAAATATAAGACAAATAATGACAAACGGTTCATACAGTCTTCAGTTATTAATTGCAATGTAATACCTGAGCTCTGGAGAGATGCAAGCCCAGAGTATACATAATTTCCTCCAGGTCTTTTTCCATTAAGTAGCCACAGTGGCTTTGGTCAAAGTACACAAAAGCCATCAGTAGGTCTTTGTCATAAGTGACCATCTGCTTCTTTTTGTCATCCTACAGACAGCAGAGGCATTTAATCCGAGTTGGGTGTGCAAGAAGCAAACATTAGTAAAGAATACCTAAAACTACACAAACCACAAAGGACTCACTTTATCTTTAGATGATCGGTCTCTTGATTTTCTATCATCCCGGCGATCATCCCTCCGATCCCTCCCAATGGAATCATCATCATCTTTCTCTGTCAGTGATAACTGTAATGTTTAGCTGATTCATTTTTACAATATTTAATAAACTCTACTCTTTACAAGTACATACAAGATGTACCTTCATCGTCATATTCTTCAGCATCCTCAGCCTCCATAGGGTCATACTCGTCAGCATTGTTATTACTGCTTTCATCTTCATTATCATCTTCATCTTTGGATTCTTCCTTCTTCAAGCTCCTCTCCTTGTCTTCATCCTGGTAAACATAAGAAAATGGACTCCGTGTTCTCAATGGACAAATATGGTTGCACTGTTGACTGAAATCTAATACAAACTTGAACCAATTCCTAACCTCACCAGAAGGGCACATTTTACAGAGGCTTTTATTTATTTAGAATAGAAGATGACTACATCAGAGTTTACTCCGAGTCAAATGTAATTAAAGCTTTGATAAATTAAAACTCTTATTTTGAATATTGGAAAAAATAATAATACCAACAAAATAAATAAAATAGGCTTTGTATACATTACTATTTATAAATATATAATATTTATAAATAGGCTTTGTATACATTACTATTTATAAATATATAATATTTAATAATTTTTATCTCAAAAGTTGAATTCATGCAACAGCCTCATAAATGTGTGTTAATAGCCAGGTGTGTTTAAACCAAATTCAATTTTGTAATTTATCCACATACAGGGCATGTATCAGAACGAAATAGAATTACGTGTGAGCTCCAGGTGCCATAGACAATAACAGTAACAATAAACTACTAAACAATAACTATAAGGTCAACAAAAACCTAGCACAAGAAAATGTCATGGCTTTGTACAGCAGCAGAGTAAAGACTATGGAGAAAAGGGTAATGAGGGAGTCAGAGTGGTGCAAAATACAAAAGTAAGTTGCAAGTGCAAGATATTAGTCTGATGTAAAGTGCAGATGCAGGATGGATAAAATTAATACCCAAGTCTCTGCATCTAGGTCAGCGCTTCATGCTGCCTCTTGTACACAAGTGAGTCCATTACATAGCTGATCCGAAAATAATGTACTTTCAGAGCATTCTGACGCACTTTTATAAATCTGTTACTGTTTAATGCTATAATTACTGGTACTGACTAATTGGTATTCAATAAAATCGTCTTTTCAGTATGTTAAAACTTTTTGCTCAAATTTACAAGGAAACTGTCAGGGAATTTTACATGTGCAGGGAAGAGAACGTATGCCATCCCTTCCTCCCTGGGAGCTCGGCCAATTAGGGTTTTATGACTAATTTTGAACTGCAGTAGCTGCTAGTACACAGCAAAGCATGTAACAGACACTCACCCTCTTCTTATCATCGTCCTCTCTTGGTCGTTTTGAGACTGGCTCAGCATTTGCATCCTCTTTTTCCTTCTTTGCATCCCTCCTATCCACCTCTTTTCTCTCTGTATCTTTCCTTGCCTTATCTTTCTTTTCTTTTTTGACATCTTTACTCGGGAGTGCAGCAAGAGCTCTGAAGATCCTATAGCCAAAATCTCGTTGAAGCATTTCATTGAAAAGTTCAGCAAACAATGAAACCTACACAGGAGCACAGAAAACTATTATCAATAATGATAATAACTAGATAACTTTAACATGTAATAGAGAAAGCAAATTACTGCATCACTCATTCAGCATAAGCAAAAAAGGAACACTGTGGTATGTGAAAGTGTCTCAGTAGCAATCATTATCTCTTTAAATTTACAATATGCAAAGAACAATTTCTTGATAACCAATGTTAATATTACCACAGAGCTATAAGTTACCTTTTTCAATGGCACAACGACAACCCTATACAATGACAGCCTTTGACTTTTGGACTTGTTGCTATTAAGAATCTTTAAGTAACATCCATTTCATCAAAAAAGACCCCAAAAGAGACCGACTTCTCTCACATCAATTCTCCTAAAACAATACACGTTTCCACTGTGTGATAGTCCTTGTTAGATGCCTCCAGGCCCACAGAAGTCAATGGTACTTTTGGACACAGTTAATAATCGGCTACCTTTTAACACAGAGTTTTAACTGCCATTTGTGGATGCAACTGTGTACTGTAGTGCTTGAGACAGGTTTGGTCACTGTCAAAGGAGGACATGTGGGTAAACAGAGGGAATACAAAAGAATTCTCTCTTAAAATATTTAAATATTTTATATGCAGCCTGAAAGGACAAGACACAATTTTTTTCCCCCAGCTGTATATACTTAATGCAGCTTACAATGGCCAAGTGAAAGATATTGCTTTGATTACAACCATGAGTCTGCTGCGATACTTTTCTACATCTAGACTGGAATATTTGCTCGCTCTTCTTTCCAGAACAGTTTAATCTCACTCAAATTGGATGGTGACTATTGATGCCCTTCAAACTTTGTCATTCCACAGATTTTTATTAATGTTCATGTCTGAGCTCTGACTAGACAACACAAGGACATTCACTTTTTTCTCCAGCAGCCACTGTGGGGTCAACTTCATGTCAGTGTAATATTGGAGGGTGAATCTTCTTCCCAATGACAACTTTCAGGAATAGGGCAGCATGTTTTCCTCAAGAACTTGACAATATTTTGCCCCATCTATTTCTCCTTTCCATATTGACAAGTGCCCCAGTCCATGCTGCAGAGAAACATCCCTTCAACAGGATGCTGCCATGCCTTACTGAAGGTATGGCTTTTTTTGGTTGGGAAACCGGCCTTTTTTTTTTTTTAACCTCATTTGACCCCAGAATCGAGAGACGATGTGGCTTTTCTTGAAGAGGGTTATTTTTTTTGCAATCCTCCCACATACCCATTTGTGGAGCATTTCTGCTAATGTTGTCACATTTACACAATAAACAATCTTCACCAAAAATTGCTGTAACTGCTTCAAAGTTGCCATCGTCCTCTAGGTAGCCTCTCTGACCAGTTTCATCCTCGCTCTTCCATCCAGTTTGGAGGGATGGCCTGATCCAGGAATGATCCTAATAGTACTAAACACTTTCCACTTCTAGAATTATGGTCTTACTGGGCTCCTGGGAAATGTTGAGCCTTTGAAATTCTTTTTGTATCCATTTCCAGACTTTCCACAGATTTTTTCATGAGCTCTTCTGACAGTTCCTTGCCACCCATAGTTGATTGTCTGCTTTCAGTTACACATCCAAGCACTGGAATGCTCTAGGAATAGCTGTTTGTTTTAATGCTGCACTTATCGAAATGATTACAATGAACCACAGGTGGAAGTTAATTAGCTTGGTACAGATTTGTGAAAAAAGTATTGATTTTAAACATTTCAATACTTTTCTCACAAATCTGTTGATGAACTGGAGATATTTGCTCCTCAAAAGACTTGCCTGCCTTGGATACTACTTTTGTGGAACAACATGATCCAAGTCACCTCTTTTAAATTGTTTCCCCCATCCCAATTTTTAGGAATGTGTTGTAGGTTTGAATTAAGTAAAAATGAACTAAATGAAGTAAAAATGAAACTTTGGGTTCCTACCATTTGCAAGGAAATGCAAGTCATAGTAAATTAATTTCATTAGTTAATTAAAGTCATAGTAATTAATTATTACTGATTTTCTATATTGTTCCTGCTTTTTGGATAAAAACAGAACCACAGTTCACTAGAAAGCATATAGGTCTATTTACAGTAGCTGTAACACACCTCACTATGCATAATGTGGATAAGGTTATCTTGCCTCAAATGAGTGCTCTTTATTGTCCTCCAGCCTGTAGTCCAAAAGCACACTTAGTGACATGATGCTGCAGTCAAATTTCCCATTCTTGGCTGCCCAGTTGGGGTGAACAATGATTGTGGGCTCATCTGGGAGAACGTAACGCCTTTCCCTTCGCTGACGCTCCAACTCTTCTTGTCGCTTGCGCTCCTCTTCCTGAAAGACACACAAGTATCATCTGAATAACAGAGTCAAACAACTTCTTTCTGTACGGTTTTTATCTTACAAACCATGCTCACAATTTGAGTCCACATGTGCAGAATATGAGTGAAATAAATTTTTATGTGACCCTTCACCTCACGATCTTCCTCTGTTCTGCAGGGTTCCTCCTCCTCCACACTGGCAGGTTCTGCCTTCTCAGGCTCTTTAGATTCCTCCACTTGCTCCTCCACCTTCAGTTGCTTAGTGAGCCGAGCTATCAATTGGGACTTCAGTCCTTTGGAGCTCAGAGATCGGTTCTCCAGTTCCTTACGGAGATCATTCACCTGAACACAAACACATATGGATGAAACCGTTGCCCAGCAAGAAATGGGGTCAAAATGATTAACCGACAGTTTACCTTCATAGATTTCGGATCAAGTTTAGACCAGTGAGTGGGGGCAGTAACCTCTTTTGAATCATCATCATCTTTCTCCTCTTCCTCCTACATCAGTAAAAAAACAAAACAAATGAACATCACGTTAAACGCTAACTTGGAAATGGTTTCATTTTTTTTTTTTCAATAAAAGCTGATCCGTGCAAGAAGTAAGGTCAAAACAGTCTCTTTTGCTCCTGAGGTCTTGATTTTGAAAAACAAAAAACAAACAAACACAAAAAAAACAAAACAAAACCAAATGGGTCAACCTCTAATATACATGGGAGTTCTCTAGCTTTTATAACCGATCCAAACCCCACCCAACGGCCAATCAATGCCAGTTCTGTGGAATACAAAAAGATAATCAATGACAGGTTGTCCAAGAAATGTGACAGATGCACTCAGAGATGGTCGCCAACTCAGTGTGTGAAAGGATTCCCTATAACTACAATTTGCAACTTAATTTTTTATGCCTTTTCTGTCATTTTTAACATTTAGTCATCGAGGACTGCCTTGGCTCAAACAACCTCCCTGGAGAAATCAAGTCCGCAAGTCTAGGCACAGTCCAATCCAAGAAAATAGCAAAATTTAAAAAATAAATAAATAAAGAGAACAGACAGAAACAAAACCTATTTTTGGAGTTCATCAGATATTGATTTGAAATATAAAATTAATTATAACAGAAAACATTCTAAAACACACATTTCATCCCAACCTGGCTCTCCAGATTCCAGCATGCCATTCCACAATCAACAATTTCCAAATTAAAAAAAGAAATCTGTACATTCCACAAATAAACTGTGGAATTTAAATATTACGGATATTTGTACATTACACTACATGAAAATATGATCTCTTTCTCATTGAATTTCTGAACAGGCAGAGCTAGAATCTGTTTTACCAGTTGAAGCAGTCTCATTAAAGTATGTCCTAATCTGTTCCGCTGTGTGTGACTGCAGGCTGGGTGGGGTAGGATGTGGTGGCAAGGGCAGTGCTGGGAGAGCAAGTAGAGGAAGCAGGAGGGGATGGGGTTGAGGAAAAAGGATGGACACACAGGGACAGTAAAGGGGGCTTTTGTATGTGTTTGTTTTTTGTGTATTTGAGTGTTTGTCTGTCTATTCCTGTGCCTGTGAGAAGCGGAAATGAGAAGAGAAGGATTAGCATTCAGTGCCTGTTCTCCATCAGCCTCCTTCCGTTCAGCCAAGAGTTTCTCTGCCAGCTGCTCCTTGAGTCCGCGGGACAGCCCTTCCCACTCTGAGCGGGTAGGAAGACAATGCCAAACATCCGGGAGAAATAAAACCACTGTCTCCACATGTGCGGGAACTGTTCGCCCTTTGTGAGTCTCCTCAGGGCGGTGATAACGAATCTCTGCAAAACGATACCTGTCGCAAAGGAAGAAGTGCATTGGAAAGAAACATTCTGTCAGACATTACAAGGCCTAACCCCAATACACTTCCATACACACAGCTCCAATCCCACTGTCCCACTTTGTGGTAAATCACCCCAGAATAGGACATGAAAATACGCCTGCAGATCTCCAAAGTAGGTTCTCACGATGAACAGCAGCCATGTTTTGGGAAAGCTGACAGAATAAACAAAAACGAACAACAAATCTGACATTTTTCACCTGCCCTCCTGCCAGACCCCTCCCCATAGAAACTGAGAGTCTGAACTGGATGCTTGTGAGGGATAGCTTATAAATCACAAGGTTGTGAGAGGAAGACATATTCAAAGACACAGTGAAAGCAAGTTAAATATATAAGATATTTAACATGTCAAATGTCATATAAAACAGAATGTAATGGTGGCGACTCCTCCTCTGGCTCTGCTTTTCTAGCAACAGATTAGGTGCATTCAACCACAGAGAGGCATGACTGTTACACACATTAGCAAAAAGGACATTGCAAAGTAAAGGTAAAACAGCAAAAAAATAAATTACAGTTAAGTAAACAAATAAGCCCCTGACATGTCAGAGCTTTGTCAAAACCATGCAGTAAGTCACAGACTGCTGATGATTTTAGTTAGCGGTTTTAGCACTGCTCAGGACTAGTACTGACAAATGCACACAATGTAAAAATGAGACAAATTAGAATGACTTTGCAAAAGATCTGTACTTACCACTGGGTACACAAACTCAGATCAATGCCTGTCAGAGCCTTACAACAACGTATTGCTGTTTTTATAAGGACAGATGCATCGTTCTCTGGGTCAGCTCCATCCAGGGATGGAGACCAGTGGCCGCCAATCGCCATGGCCTCATCTTTGCCCCTCATCCCAACCAAGAACTAAAAAGAAATGTTTACAAAAATGCTTTTATTAAAAATAATAATACAATCATATGCATACATGAAAGCACTGAAAGGAAAAGTATTCAAGCAAAATCAGAACATAAACCAATCAAACTCCCTCTAAATACTAAACACAAATAAACCCAGCATCACTTCATGGAAAACAGAATAGGCATTAAACTTGGGAAGAAGCAGAAAAAAATGGTTTAAAAATAAATAAATAAATAAATAAATAAAAAATAAAATAAAAAACCCAAACTGGACCACTTAATGCACAGGTGTCAATCTCAAGGCCCAGGGGCCAAATCCGGCTTGCTAACTCCTTTTATGTGTCCCGCAAGAGCTTTCAATGAACATGACTATCGTACATTCATTGCATCGACCACTACCATGAAACCTAATTCATCATTCTTCCACTAGGTGGCAGCAGCCTATTTCAGGTAAACAGCTTGTCATTCATGACTCAACAAAGATTGCATGCTAGTTTGTCACTGTTAAGTGTTGTCAAAAAATACATGTGAATAAAGGAAAAGAGGACAAATTCTGAAACGAATCCTTTTGCCATGCAGATTTCATGGCTGCCTTTTTAGAACAGACGTTCAATGATTATTCGGCCCTCGATCAGCAAATCTAGCGATGTGGCCCTCAGTGAAAATGAGTTTAACACCCTTGACTTAATGGAAGATTTGTTTCCTTGCTGAGGCTGTTTTTTTCCCCCCATTCTGCAGTACAGACATCCATAAACTAGTTACTGGTACTATATTCTAAGCTGTCAGTCATTTGTAGCAAATTTACCTTAATGAGGCGGGCTGGGTGCTGAAAAGCATCCCTCAGCTCTTGCGGATCATCAGCCAAGGCACATGACTTATGATACAGTTCATCAAGACTCGGATTTGCCAGCAGCATCACCTACAACGCAAACAGATTTTAAGTAGCATTCCCTCACAAAAATACACTGGAAACATGGGGGTGGGGGTGAGGTACAAGGTGTCCTCATACCTTAGCACTGTAGGTATGATTGGCATCAGAAGGGTCCAGCACAGCCGTGTTCTTCACTAAAGAGTCTACTTCTTTATGCATGATATGGAAGTTACAGTAGTTTCCAAAAGTAAATGGTCGTGATAACGGGAAGGCATCCACCCAGGTGAATACAGCATCAAAGAAATCACTTGGGATGTAAAGACTTTGATATCTCCGTCTGAGCTCCATCATGTCACAGTTATACCTGTGGAGTGAGCGCACAAAAACACACACACACACACACACACACACACACATATATATATACAATTATAATATGAATATGCACTTCACATGCATGTTAAACAGCTATGAAACAAGATTTACCCATCCAGGGAGAACTTGGAGAACTGTACAGTATATCGAGGTACAACTTTGCGGGGACGTCTAGGAGAACGATCTCGGCGGGGTGACCGGTCCCTTGAGCGCTTGCGTGCTGGCGAACGCTCTCTGGATCGCCTCCGCTCTCGGTCTCTCTCACGGCTGCATGCAAATAATCTTTAATTACCTACACAGAAACTTCAGGAACCCAAGCGCAGTATCAAACTGGAACCTGAAGTAGTGAGGATGCAACACTGAGCCACAAAATAATAAAACTTCATAGAATTTAATTAATATCCCAAAATATGTGGTATTACATTTATACCCTATGTAATACTATTAATTAATGCACACAAGTTCTTGTCCACGAGGACATTTTTTTGTATTTTTTAAAATCACAAACTCTAGGAACACTAGTGCCATCTTTTTCCAATTCTTGTTTACCTTGAGTAAAAATTACTTTTTACACCTTTTGGGCAGTATATAAATTCATATGTATGGTAAAATACATGACTTATTTTTTTAGTTATCCTGCTAAAACTGTGTGTGTATATTAAGTAATTATTGAATGAGGCGAAATATGCTATAGGGAATTATTTGGTCGAGGGGTTGACAACACACTCCAAACCCGAACAAATCACCATATCATACCAAAGCTGAATTCTATAATTGCTTTATTATTAATTTAAAATCTGTGGACAGACATATTATGTTGTGCATGCCAATTGAGCAATAGTTATTCAACTTATCTGATGGCTATGGTGCAACAGATTAGTTATCCCATGAAAACTATGCAATATCAAGAATTATTTGATGGATTTCCACCAATCAGAAAAAAAAAAAAAGAAAAACATTTTGTACTTCCTGCAAAGTTTCAGATGAGCAACAGATGAGATAGAATGATAGTTAAAAGTTTCATTAATAATCAAACAACTAAAACAGTGACCTTCTGTCTTCTTTCCGCAGAATGAGTTCAGGCCTATCACTACGGCTGGGAAATCGAGGAGAGGGGTCTATGCGTCTCACAGGCTGAGGCTGAGGCATCATTCGCACTGGAGGCTGAAGTAACCCCCCTGAAAAGACTGAATCTACAAGACAGACAGAAGCAAGAGCTAAAACAGAGATTAAAAGTAGTAATACCATCTCTCAGAACCTGTTGGGAAGCTAGTTCACGTAACCCCACCTTTTTGAGGTGGCTGTGGAAGGAGAGGTTGGGGAGGATTCTGGAGCAACGGAGCGAGAGATGCTGCTGAAAGTTGAGCCTGAAGCAGCGAGGGAGGGGGCCCCTGTGCTGGCATGCTGAATGTGGTGGGTGGAGGTAGAGACTGGATCATGGAAGGTCCCGGCTTCATCATGTTGGGTGCAGGAGGCTGGTTCTGAAACACGTAAGACACATGAGTTACAATCAACTAAGGCAGCGGACTACAGTACCCAGTTTGGGACTAGCCTGTTGGTGCTGGACATGTGGATATGGGTGAAAGGTATCCTTTTTTAAAAGCGATTTACAGCAGTGCAAATGAAAACTGACTCACTTCCAGCATGTGAATATGAGTGACCCATTATGAAGGTTATATCCTGAGGAGAAGATTTGTTAAAACATCAAGTACCCTGTGATAAGAAGCATTGTTGATATTTAAACTTAACGGCCAAACAAACAGCCCCCCTTTCTGTGCTCTTTCAAAAGCTCCAACCCAAAACTCAGACATGCATTACCAAAGCAATGACACCACCACCTCCAATCTTGGGGCAGCCGTAGCCTAATGGATAGAGACGCAGCTTTAGGACGGAAAGGTCGCTGGTTCGATTTCCGTACAAGCAAGAAAAATGTGTGGTGGTGGGGGAGTGAGCTGCGCCTTTCCTTCCTCCACATTCATGGCTGGCCTTAAGCAAGGCACCTAACCCACAACTGCTCTCCGGGCACCCCCAATGTGTGTGGTAGCCCACTGCTCTGAGTGTGTGTGTGTGTGTGTGCTTTGGATCGGTTAAGCACAGAGGCAATAAGTTCCCTTGCAGGATTAATACAGTATATCAAAATAAAAAGAAGTCAAATTTTTCTTCCAGCCAATCAGCATCAAGGAGCATTTGAGTTGTGCACAGGCACAAACACACCCCAGTGGTGATTGAGTACGTGTCTTGGTGTGAGCCACACAACAGTAGTCCAGCCAGTCTACAGAGGGAGGGCTGCAGACAAAGCCTTTTTTCCTAGCACGCATATACACTGACCAACCAAAAAAAAGTTGCACACACGAATATGCTGTTGTTCCAGCTTTAGCCTTACTTACAGCATGTAATCATCATGCCATTGTTTCAACAAACTTAAGCAACATAATATTTATTCCATCCAGTGTTGGGTTCATTTTTCACCAATGTCTTGAACTGATGAGGGAAAAATTCAACCACTCCATAAAGTCTTCTCCAGCACATCCCAATGACTTTTAATAGGGTTAAGGTCAGGACTCTGGGGTGCCAATACATATGTGAAAATGATTCCTCATGCTCCCTGAACCACTCTTTCATTATTTAAGTCCCCATTTTATATCCGTGCCATCAGGGAAGAAAAAAGTCCATTGATGTGATAACCTGCTTATTCAGTACATTCAGGTCATCAGCTGACTTCATATTATTGCCACATTAATGTTGCTGAGCCTCGACCTGTCCAACTGGAGCAACAATGCCATGGAGATTACATGCTGTGATCAAGGCTTAACGCTCTCCATGAAAATATTATAGTGTGTGACATTTTTTGGCCAGGCAATAAAGAATGGGCATTGGACTGTCAGAAGATTGTCAGTGAACTTGACAAAAAGTGTATTGGTTAGTTTGAGTGCACCTTTAATAAGAAAGTAGTGATTTTTTTTTTTTTTTTTTTTTGGCCACTGTTTAAAAGCAGAAATCAATTATTGATAAAATACGAGCATTCATAACCATTCAGGCCCAGAGATAATATATACACCTGAAAAATAAAAATTCCAGGTAAATTACCTATATTGTCTCCTGGGAAAGAATAAAAAAGAGACCATGTTGAATTGGTTAGAACTAGGAGGTGCTTGGTAGTTATTTAGTAACTCAGAAGAGTCCAGATATCAGCTGGTCGATGCAGTAAAAATTTGAAAACCCCCAATTAATACAAACAAAGAAATTCCTTTAAGGCCTGATTTCCAAAGTGCAGTTTGGTATAAGGAGAGGCTGAGCCTTGAGAAAGAAAAAAGGTATTAAAACTGACATTTAAGACACAAGCATAAAGCTGTAAACCAGAGCAGATGCAGTAAGATTTTAGCCACAGCTCATCTTTGGTGAAAAGGAAGAGTAGCAAAGAAATGTGACTAACACCTGTTTGTGCGATGGGGAAAAAGAAGCAGTATTTCAGTTCAGTCATGCCATGGACGACCTGTGGTTAATAAACAATGAGGCTGCGCATCTCATTTGACTTGGGGGCTCAGGCAAAGCAAACACCATCAAAATGAATGTAGCAGCTCGCAAGCTTTCCTACCATGTTAAAATTGCAAGCAGTTTAAATTCAGAAAGCTAAACTATGGTTTGTATTCAGAACATTAAACACTATTTTGTATAAAGTCAGTACTTGACAGGAAATTCATTCCTCTTCAGTTGTTTCTTTATTCAGGTCAGGGTCTCTGTGGACCGTAACCCAGAAGAACTGGGTTAATCATTGCCATGAATTTTCATTGAATGTGTATTACTTGACTAAATCAGCATTATAAAATGTTAAAAAGACCCTTAATCCAACATCCAGTAGTTAAAAGCCAAACATTTATAATTTTAGCTTGCAGTAGCTGTGTTTGTACTAGACAACTTGTCACAAACGTCAAAGTAGACCGAGATTGGCACTGCAAATTAAAAGTATGGCAAAAGATATGAATTTCTTTTACAAGCTAAAAACTAATAACTACCATAATTTCAACATGGCATGAATGCACTATTAGGTAAAGAGGATGAGAGGGAACGCTTCAAAAGACAAAGGTTACATTTTGTCTTGAATCCACCGCTGTGTGTATGTCAGTGTAGCGTTGTACCCCTGCGTCAGAGTAAAAGCTGGACAGCTGTGGGGAAACTTGAGGTAAGGCCTGGGCCGCCTGGTGCTATATGGAGATTAAAAGCACACAGTAATCAGCAATACTGCAATTACATCCTAAGAAAGCAACACAGAATCAGTTACCTTGTTGGATATTCAGATTTTTGTTGAAGGATCAGAAACCAGTTTGGTTTCGCTCACCGTTTGATTGGGTAACTGAGGTAAAGTCTGGATGCGCTGGGCATTCCATTTGAAGGGCATGTTGGGATTATAGACAGCCTCTACCAAAACACGGTCACCCACTTGGGGTGTTTTTCCCTTAACAGCGCTGGAGACACAATAAAAACATGCATTGATCGTCATTCGTTAAATTAACAGTCATTTATGCAATATTTAACATACATATAAAGCAAACACAGTTACATTGTCAGTTTTTACCTAAGCTGGAAGAACACGTCCTCATCCACAAACCCGAATGTATCGTGCAGCTTGTTGACAACCCCTGTGAAGACACGCTGTTTCTGCGGCTGAGTCTGCTGCTGATGGCTGGAGCGAGGGGTCGGGTACGATACTGTGATCTGTGCTGTCTGTTGCGGGTTTGACAAACTCATACTGGTTGGCAAAGCAACAGGGGGCTGGGGAGCAAAAACCAGATCTCTTAACTGATAAAATAAATCAGTTATAAAACAAATATCATATTTATGTTTGGTTCCTGATTCATTAGAAAGGCAGGTCAAATACCATAGCAAGTGTTTCGTAACAGTGCTGCTTGACAACCTTAAAACCACACAAATAAAACCTTCTTGAAAATACAAAACATGGCTGGAATGTTAGAATTACATCATGGTTAAAACACAGTTACAGCCAAAAGATTACAAACAAACAGGCTAAATTCATTAAAAAACAGCCTGCCAGCTCGCTCACATTCATTTGTACATTCCCATTAAAAGTGTGTCTGGTGAAATTGGCTTCCCCCTCTTCCTTCGAGAAAATCTGATGTTACCAAATGTAATGTAGTATTTGCTTCAAACTAGGAAGTGAAAATGTATGTAGCAAACACAGAAAAGCCAAATGATGCACACAGTGAAACTCCCCAGTGTGGTTACGGTATAGGAATTATATTCACTCTTCATACGCCGCAAATTAGTGAACTGGAACTGACTGTTGAATACAGTCACTGAATCTGTCTTTAATCAGTTAGTTTAAAATGACCTCTGGGAGCTCCAAAATGGTCGCCATCTAATTAGACGTGATCTGTGCTGCTCCAAGAATAATTTTATAAAGAAGCTGCAAAACGCTCGTAGTTTGGAATAATTAAGAGAAAGCAAAACTTTAGCAAGGCAGTTACGGAACTTCCTTCCAGGTATTATAAATAAAGACCAAAATAGATTTATAGTGGGAAGACAAGGTTTCCATAATGTAAGAAGAGTACTAAATGTAATACACATATATAGAGACATGCCTGATAAAGAAATTCTATCATTAGATGAAGAGAAAGCTTGCGATAATGTAGAATTGCCCTATCTTTAGGAGATGGGTTCAAATAATTTATAGAAATCCTAAGGCAGAAATTATCACAAATGAAAACGTCAAAACCAATTGCTATCAAAAATTGTTGTCGACAGGGTTGCCCACTATCTCCATTATTGTTTACATTAGCAATTGAACCTCTTGCTATTGCAATACGGTCGCATCCAGAAATATATGGCATTACAGTGGGTCCTACTGAACATAGGGTGTCTCTTTTTGCAGATGACATTATTCTATATCTATCTAAATTAAACAAATCCATTCCCGCCTTGCAACAGTTGATCAAGATGTATGGTGACATATCAGGTTATAAAGTAAATAATAATAAATCTAATATATTAATACTTAATCAATGGGAAAGGAGGAACCCAACCCCTAAAGAGATACAATTCAATGTGGTGGAACAATTTACATATCTAGGGGTTCAAATTGGGCCTAACGTGGAGGATATTGTTGATGCTAACTATGGGCCTCTGATGGAAGAAACAGCTAAAGAAATTTACAGATGGATGTCTTTACCATTATCTATGATCGGCAGAATCAATACTTTAAAAATGGATATTTTACCAAAGATTTTATATTAGTTCCATAATTTACCTCTGCCGTTATCACCTGAGTTTTTCTCTAAGATTAAAAAAATGTTTGTACAATTTATATGGAATAATAGGAGGGCTCATCCTGGTTATATCTACCCTTTGATAGGGGAGGTATGCAATGTCCCGATATGATGTACTATTGTGCTACGCAGCTGAGGTCCATCATGTTCTATTTCTCTGAGAAGGATTGCCCACATTGGGTAGAAATGGAAACCCAAGATTTGGAGTTGCCCTTTTCCTCATACCTATACTCAGACAAAGTGGTAAAACTTCGTAAACACACTAAAAATACAATAGTTAACACATGATAAAAGTTTGGCATGACGCTCATAAATATTTAAGGGAAATCACTTCATCTCAGTTTAGTCCGGTGTGGGGTAATCAACAGTTTGTACCTGGAAGAACAGATCCTGTTTTCAAGGAGTGGGCCTCAAAAGGTATAAAATCTGTTGGAGATTTGTATCAGACCGATTTAGACACGATGTCATTTGAAGGGTTACGAAGCAAATAAAAACTTAATAATAAACATTTCTATAAGTATCTTCAACTTAGAAGTTTTAAATACAAGCATTTTATATACAAGAACACTTAGGAAACCGCCACAAACGCAAATTGAGGAACTTAAGTTAAAAGATCATCTAAGAAAAGGAACTGAATCAAACTGGTGCTGGATTACTGATCCCAAGGTCTGGGGTTCAAGCCCCACAATCATCGGGTTGTCACTGCTGTCCCCCCAGTGCAGCTAACTGGGTAATCAAAGGCCGTCCATGTCTCTCACTGTCTGTGGTGAAAGGCATGTAAAAGAACCATTGTTGACTTTCATAAAGAGTACCCTAAAGCTTAGAACTAAGAGAAACCCTAATTAGGATTAAGCAGTTCAGAAAATGAATGAATGATTCCAGATATATGCATTGAATGTAATGAAGTGAAAGGAACTCTGTATCACTGCGTCTGGGAGTGTAACAAAATTAGAAAATTTTGAGAGAAACTACAGGTCATGATGGAGAAGATAGTTTCTAAGTCAGTTCCGTTGAATCCAAAAATATTTATTCTTGGGTTGTATCCAGAGAGATATACACTTTCTAGGAGTGAACAAACACTGATGGACCTCAATCTGCTAAATGCAAAAAGAGTAACAGCAATGTTTTGGAAAAATACAAACTGACGAAGCATCACTTTATGGGTAAATCAAATGCTTTCAAGCGTTCCATTGAAAAAAATTAGCTTTATTTTGGAGGGTAAGCAAGAAGCTTTTGAATATGTATGGGAACCATTTATGGACTTCATTAAAAATATGGATACATCTGAAGAGGACAATGATTACAGTGTACACAAATATAGGGGCAGATATGTCAGAAAGTAAACCTGGGAGGGAAGTGTTTGTTGTTTGTTTGTTGTGTGTTGTTTCTTTTTTTTTTCATTTGTTTGTTTTACTTATCACTGTGTACATTTATTTTATATATATATATGCATAAATAAATGCAATTCCTCTGTCTGAAACGTACTGGACATACTGTAACTATACTGCCAACAATGGCCTATTCAGGTCACCAGCAGCTGAATTCTAATGAGATAGATATAGATAGATGCAGCAGGCCACATATAGGTTTATAGAATACCAACAATATCTTAAACAAACATTCAAATTTTGGGAGAAATTACATAAAAAAACAATTAAATGGAGGAGCAAAAAAAAAAAAAAAAACCAAACAAACAGACAAAAAAAATAAAAAATAAAAAAAGATATTTACCTGTGAAAGCAGAGCAGGCTGAGGCTGTGGAAGCTGTCAAGAACAACAAGAAAATAAATAAAAGAAAATTGTAGTAATTTAGTAAATTACTGATTGATTACAAGGCAACAAGAGAAAAATTGTTTATGAAGCTTAAAACATTCCAAGTCATGATCATGTTCCATGCATAAACTATGCAGCAGCAATTTTCACCTGAATAAACAAACACTAAACCAGTCACTCAGCTGTATGATGCAAACTAGCTAACATGCATGAAATCAACCCTCAGACTCGATACTTGCCAAAATATATCTAACCTGTTTATTCCACAAGACGTCTCCACAAAACCCTCCTGAATATGCACTACACTTGCAATGATTTTTGCATTTTAACAATTGAACTAACTATAGCATAATTAAGTAAATGAATGAACTAACGAATCATAGACAGGGTTGCCTGAGCTGAATTTAATTCATGTTAAATTAAAAAAAAAATGAAAGAAAAAGAAAAACATAAGTGGCCAGAAAAAAAATTTAAATAAACAAATAAAAGTGTTAATACCCCACATGAGATTTATGCAGCAACACAACAACTGATCCTGTACTTAAGAAAATCAAAAATGCTCTTAAAGATCACAAAACAAGCTATAAAACTTGTTTAAGGACAAAGTTGAAAGCTAATTTGCTTGTAAATCCTGGCAGGCAAATGTAGACCTTTTTGGCTGACGCCTCAGTATAAGGAGTAGTCTGTGTACATTTCCATTACAATGAAGGAGAACAAAGTATTGTTCACATTAGAAGTGGTACAAATATCAATATCAACAGACCTCAAGAGCAGTTTTCTCTGTTCCTTTCAAACTCAGATATAAGCCACATTTACACATGGTACTAAACAGACCAGTTTAATATAAATGTTTATTTTTGACTTCTTCCTTTTGTTTCCCACCAACATTCACACTGCATCAGCGCCATCCAGCATCTATACCGCTTATCTATCAGGGTCGTAGTGGAAGCTGGAGCCAATCCCAGCTGACTGCACGCGAGAGGCAGGGTTACATCCTGATTTGTGTCAAAACCAGTTTACAGCTGTTCATTTTAATTGTTGAACTATCGCTCGTCATAGTGAGCCTTTTATGATAAAGGTTTGTGCTGCTTGCTTAATTATTAACCCAAGAGATGGTCTTTCAGATATGTTACCTGCACCCAACAATACAGTGCTGCATTAAAATGAGAATGAAGCAATGAGATGATAACATCTCACAACATTAAGATTTACTAGATCAAGACTGACATTATGTCCTGTGATTTCATTTTAATGAGGAAAACTTACATTTCAGTTACTTTCCTCAATGTTTCATAGTATACACCACATATATTTCTCTTCTGTAACTACAAACCACTGCATTCTGCACTGCATTCTTCTCCTGTTATGCTGGGATTACACTGGAGAACGATGTCCGTGATTCAGAAAAGTGTGGAGCTCCACAAATTTTGACCATGCTGGGAGCAAGATTAGGGTATAAAGAGGAGGCAAGATGCATTCAAGAGATGAAACTGTTCTTCAAAAATTTTGTCAAGATCGCGATTCCACCAAGTTCCCTTGAGATCATCACGATTCCACCAAGTTCCCTCAAGACCACGAGTTCACCGAGTTCCCTCGAGATCACGATTCCACCGAGTTCCCTCGAGACCACGATTCGATCCCACGATCCCCCCCACACTCATCACGATTCTCACAAATGGTGGAGATTGTGACCCAGTGTAAACCCAGGGTTAGTGGTCACAGAAGCTCGGTCATTAAATTCTTATCTTCAGGAACAGGCTGAAATGAGTTGCAGACTTGATTCATCAATGGTGACCTACGTGTTTCCCAATGCACTGACTGATGTGTTTCAGGAGCGTACTGAATTTGGCTTTGCTTCAATTTGTTCTGAAATGTTGTTTGTGACATTTTGCACAAACTTTTCTCAAGTCCAGATTGTTATGAAATATTTCTCGATGGATACCCTATGTGCAATCATTCTGATTCAGAGTTAATGATCATTTCGGACAATTTCCAACTTTTTGAATGTTCGTGTTGGTTATTGATGTGAATGGGTGCCCACAAGATTCATCTTCGACATCCTCTCAACCTTCACAAAATCTTTTGTGCCACTCCAAGATGTGCATGTGATAAGCATTCATCCCTATTAATTTCAGTTAACATTTATTTTATTTATTTGAAAAGATTCTGTAGTTTGTTCAATTTCACCAAAAATTTCAAATTGATGAATTGCTCAATTTCTGAACTGACCGTTTTTATGGCAAAATGAACTAAACATTCAAACTTTCACCAGATGTTTACGCTTGCCTATTGGTCAATGTAAACCAACTCACAAAAGCACACTGTCGCTATTTAAGAACCACACCTCACATGTGATTTAAAAAAATAAATAAAAAATGAGAGAAGAGCATGGGTACCTGATGTGGGACATTGTAGAGAGTCTGTTGAGGAGGTGGTTGTGGTGGGGGTGCTTGAGGTGGCTGCTGCTGTTGTTGTTGTTGCTGCTGGTACTGCTGCAGGGCTGAATTGATCTGAGACTAAAATTAAACACACAGCAGAGGCTCCTGTTTATTCACTGCAGCTGTGAGTAGAGTCAGAGCTATGCTCAGCTAGGAGACAGTAATATTCCAGTACAACATCACCATGAAGTCCACCACCATGCACTCTTTACACAACATTAAAATATTATCATACATGGTAAACAAATGCTGCACGCTTTGAATGTCATTGTTCTTTCTGTTTGAGTGCTTTCAGGCCAGAATTTCAGTGCTTTTAACGCATGTGTATCATTACACCCACTCACCTGCTGCAGTGCAGCTGCAGCAGCTGCGGCTGCCTGCTGTTGGAGCGCTGCAGTCTGCTGGGAAATCTGATAATTGGCAGCAGACTGTGTGCTGAGGGATGCTGCAGCCAGGGCTGTCTGCTGGGAGTACATGGAGGGGGAAGCACCTAAAAGAGATGGCTGCTGAACACCTAAAGCTGTAATAGGACAAACACCACAAAATTTATATTCAACTTTCCAGCAGCAAACACTGTACGCACAACTTGGTAGGACAGAATCTAGAATAAAGAAGACAACATAATCCACAGTAGAACCACTCAATACTGAATAAACCATGGCTCCACCTTTACATTAACAATTTGATTATGGAGGAAGTAACAAGATTACAAGTAATAACGATAAAAACATATTCTTCTTTTTTTTTTTATCATATTACTCACAGTGTAAACTGTTCAAGTCAATGGACTGTGCAGAATGTCCAGGCTGAGACACCGCAGTTGCTGCAAACTGGGCTGCCCATGGAGGGTTCTTCTGACCCCCGAACTGAGCCATGTTGGATGGCTTATGTTGTTAATGAACCAGCAGCAAATTATGTCCTGTAAAAATAGTGATATCACGAAGAGAGATGAAAATCAGCAATGCATTACAAGCCAGGGGTTCAGTCAGGAACCTTCTTAACCATTAGCAACAACAGACCATTTCAATAAACATTTATTTTGACTAGTCATATGCAACCGTCCAGCACCAAAACAGACAGAAGTCGCTGGACTGTATTTAGATACGGCGAATTAGTATATTAGTGGCAAAAAAAAAAAAAAAAAAAAAAAATATCTCCATCTATATCTATATCTATAGATATATATCCATTTTCAAAGTTTTGCCAAAATCATTGTGAAAATGTCTGAACTTTGCAATAAGAAGTGTATTTTATACATCCCTACCAAATACGCATCACAACCCACATTTAATGGCAGATTTTCAAAAAAATTTATCAAAATAATCAGTCTACATTGTGTCCGGGGACTCTCTTGCTATGTCTGGTATCAACACTTAGCTTGGATTTCCTGCTATCCAATTATCTGCATTTCACATTTTTTGTGTCACATCGCGGTGCAGATTCCTCAAACTTAAAGATGATGAAGAATGTGTGTGTGTGTGTGTGTGTCTCTGTGCCTGAGTTCAGAATCCTGTGTGAAGGACAGATTTGATTCAACTGACACACCTTTCTAATCGGTAATGAAAAACGAAACAGTACTTTCACTTTTGGCAGGATGAAACATACGACCATGCTGAGAACGCTCTGAATTAAATATATTCATAAAACTTTAAATAAAATAAAGATTTCAAACAGGTAAATATTTCTTTCCAAATTTCATGTTGACGGGTTTTTACAGAAATGTATACAAGACTAGAATAATTTCTTTTAAACGTAAGTGCCTTTCTCCTTTGTTTTCATCTTTCCACAGTGCTTTTAGTTTGAATTGTATTTCTGGTTTGGTGCTGGAGGGTCACATATTAGTTTTTTCATTTAAAAGTGTGCTTTGGTTCGGCATTAGATCCAGAAAGATCTTTATTCTTGAACATCCCTCTCACAGAACATTTTCATGAATTCAAGTCGGCATTATTCACAGACTGGAGCTCGGATCAAACCAATTAAAACACTCCGAGAACAACAACAATCCCAAAGTTCACTTCATGATGTTGTTTCTTCTAAAAGCACTGACATCCTGACTAAAAAAAGCAAACAAACCCTGGAACTCACAACCTAACACTTCCAGATAAGATATATCAGCATGTTATGAGACATCGTGTCATTATTAAACTCCAGAAGATGTTCCTTTTGTTTTGGATCGTCACTGATGGGCCAGAGCGTCGAAATGCATAGCTGCTTGAAATATCGCGAGATCATCTTCAGCTCGCGCAGCCGTGCGAGATCGTTAGCCACAGAGCTAGCGCTTCGAAATCTTCGAAACAAATATAAACATGCCGGTGTTTAAAGTTCATTAATTAGTTCATCAGTTCGGTTAAACACGCGATATGGACGCGAGCTAGTCTTTTATATTTCACCATAAACAACAGTCCCATCATGAGGCCATGAAGCTAGCTAGCCTGCGCCCTTTCAGCATTTGTGCTAAGCTAAAACGGGACTCAATGTTTTGAGCTAGATAGCTAGCCTAAGACGAGCTATTTATCGGCTACAATAACAGCAGCAGTACCGTCCAGCGGCTTCAAATAAAACACCAACAATTCAGCAAACGGCTATATATGTGTTTTATTTCTCGAAGCAGACATATTTCTCTACTCACACCGTGGTTAGAAATGTCAGTTCAGCGGGCAGCAGGCTCCCTGCCCGAGCTCCGTTGGCCCTGCGCTGTGGGACGCTCTGTTAAGCTGCTCGTTAATTGAGGACCAGTGATTAGCATGCTTAGTTAGCTCAGGGCTATTACTCGTCATTCAGCCTACAAGAATTCTTCACAAGTCCACAAAGAAAATCATTTCTGCTCCCCAGCCTTCTCGTGTCATAAGCACCACAAATGTTGCATAAAATTTCCCTCAGTGTATTTAAAGTAACCACTTACCGCTGATAGTGCACACAGAGAGCGCTTGTGAGAAAATTCTATGCGCATGCGCACCGCTCTGATGACGTCATGCAACTTGCAACGATGCTATCATACGAAAACTACACAATGATGCTTCAGTACAGTAATACACATACACAGACATATATTTATTTATTTTTAAAAAGAATGAATGAATATAAAAAATATATGTAACATATATGTAATAAAATTTATTTATTTTATTACATATATGTTCATTCATTTTCTAAGCCGCTTAATACTAATTAGGGTCACAGGGAGGCTGACAGCCATCTTAGCTAACTCTGGGCAATGGGGGGTGTACCGCACACAACCATTCACACTCACACCTAGGGGCAATTTGGAACAGCCAATTAGCCTACTGTGCATGTTTTTGGACTGTGGGAGGAAACCGGAGTACACAGAGGAAACCCACACAAGCACAGGGAGAACATGCAAACTCCACACACAATATATATATATATACACACACACACATACATATATATTCCCGGAGCACTCCCCACAAGATAGCCAGTGCAACACGGTCGAAATCCTTCTCCAATACACAAAGCACATGTGGACAGGTTGGGCAAACTCCGAAGCCCCCCTCTAGGATCCTGTAGAGTGTGTAGAGCGAAAACCATATTGTTCCTCCTGTATCTGAGGTTCAACCATCCAGGTTTGTGCAAAATTCTGAATTTGGAATTTCAATTCAGTTCATTTGAAGAATTGGAATTTGAATTCAATTGGCCCAATCCCACAGGATGTTGAATTGGAATTTGAATTGGAATTACAGAAGGTGGAATTAAATTCATTGCAATTCAGATAAATCCCTTACAGCAAAGTAACAGGAAAAATGTGTCACGTTTAACAAAGGATTTGGCTTAAATACTTTACAAACACTAAAACATAAATATATAAATATATACATATATTTGAATATCTCATTTAAGAGTATGCAAGCCACAAGAAGTAGGTTACAGCATCATTGTGTTGAATACTTCTCACATGTACAAAGCAAGCATTTGTTTAGAATGTATTGCATAACAACCCTGCTGACACACCATATACATTATTTAGTACATAATACACTTTAATAAATGATAACAGCACATCCTGATTGGTCCGCTATCTCTGGATTAAAAATCATTATTCCAAGTGAATAATGTTTAAATGATGGACACTCACAGTTTGTCATGGTCACCTGGAGCAAAGAATGGAAAAATAAGCAATAAAAATATAGTTTTACTTTGTTCTTCTTGTGCTTCAGTGTGGTAACGAGTTATTTTTAGAAGTTAGTCTCACCCCTAGCCACATATAACGGCTTCTTCCCCAATGCCTGTTTCGTGAAGCAGGCCAATGAAGTTGTGTAAGAGTATAGAATGTAGAATGACAAGAGTGGTAGAAGGTGTTTGCAGGTGGAATATGTCCTTTTTAGAAGACAACCTCAAGGAGATCAGTGACTGTAAGGAGATGACAGGGGTTTGTGTTGGTAGACAGCATTGGATGGTAATCTGTAAGATGACTTTGAGGTAAAGAAGAGGGGAGAGTGAGAAGTTAACCCAAGATCAGATGGTGAAAGCTAAAGGAGGAAGATTGCTGTGTGAAATTCAGGGAGGAGGTAAAACATGCATTGGGTAGCAGAAAGGAGATGCTGGATGACTGGACACCTTCAGCAGATATGGTGATAGAGAAAGCTAGGAAGGTACTTGGGTGACATCTGACTATTATGACTAGCCAGGCAGAGAGATTAAGCAAAAGATGGAAAAGATGTAATGCAAATCAGAGTAATAAAGGGTGCACATTGTAATGCGCTGAAAAGTGAGGAGAGTGTATTGGGAAGGTGGAATGAAAATCTTGAGAAGCTGATAATTGAAGAAAATGAGAGAGTGATGGTTGAAGGATGTGAAGAGAGTGATCTAGTAAGTATGAGGAATTAGTAAGGATGAAGTGAGAGCAGCTATGAAGAGGATGAGGAGTGGAAAGGCAGCTGGCCCAGATGTTATACCACTGGAGGCATGGAGATGTTTGGAGGAGATAGCAGTAGAGTTTTTAACCAGGCAGTGCAGCAACATTTTGGAAGGTAAGATGATGCCTAGGGAGTTGTGAAGAAGTGCTCTTGTACCAATTTTCAAGAACAAGGGAGATGTGTAGAGCTGCAGTAATTACAGAGGCATAAAGTTGATGAGTCACAACAAAGTTATAAGGAAAAGTAGTGGAATCCAGACTGAGAGAAAAGGTGGTGATCTTTGAACAGGAGTATGGTTTCATGCCACAAAAGACCTCCACAGATGCCATATTTGCCTTGAGAATGTTAATGGAGAAGTACAGGGGAGGTCAGAAGGATCTGCACTGCGTGCTTGTGGACTTGGAGAAAGCATAAAACATGGTGCAAAAGATTGGAGCTGTGGTACTGTATGGGGAAGTCATGAGTGGCACAGAAGTATGTAAGGGTGATACAGGATAGATATGAGGACAGTGTGACAGGCGAGGTGTGCAGTAGGAATGATGATGGACTGGTTCAAGG
>JBCNYH010000027.1:36324471-36345228 GCA_039654325.1 Tandanus tandanus | reverse complement strand
TATATATAAAAAAAACAGATATGTAGTTATTTCAAAATGACTGGTGGCATGAACACTCGTGTTCACTGACCTTTCGCGCGGCACCAAATGGCATATATAATGTCAGATCCTTGTTGTTGTATAATAGGGCCTAACGTTAGGTTACGTTACCTGAATGACGTGTTTACCCTAATACCATTACTGCGGTCATGACATTAGTTACTATGAACTTCTAATTATCTAATTAGATCCTGGCGTTAGACCTTTTGGAAAGTTCCTGTCTATGTAAATGTAATAACTATCATAATATTACTTTAGTGCAATTTCCATAAGCTCTCAATTGCAATAGTCATTACATTTTCATAGACTTGTGTGTGTTTTTTTTAAAGGGCCAGATATTCTCCAAGACAGTGTGGGAGACTGATAAACTCCCACAGAAAGCTCTTCTCAGTAAACATGGCATTCAGGTTACACAACTGTTTACAGACTATAAATTAGAAATTTACGCTTTCTACAGACAGGTGCAATTTCCATTTCCCCCCTTTACTTCCTCTGTCATCCCTATTTACACAGATAAATTTGAACACAGACTGACAGACGCCACGGTAATTTTTTCTAAGTAGCCAATAATAGGTGGGGTTTGCAGAGGAGATTATACAGTGCCTGATTTCACAAGTATGACAAACTTAAGCTTGAATTAGGGAAAAAAAAACCAGGTCCTTTTATATGAGTAATATACCGATGAAGCAACACAGTAAAATTGAACTCACACTGCGATGGTGTTTGTTGTAACATACCATTAATACTGTCTGAGAGGAGAGAAAAAGCACACAATTCTGTTAATGCAAAGCATGTAACCTTTACTTTTTCAAAGAAGGTAATATACATCCTGGAATTACAGATAGATACATTATGAGCAAAATAAATTCACAATGAGTACTGTCTTCATTTTAATTCACCCAAAGCGGTGCAAATTAGATGTTTACAATGCTGATTGAAAGAGGAAAAGGTGAAAAGCACACCTAAAAGCATGGCTGTGTGTATGTATTTACTATAGAATTCACTATAAAAATGTTCTATATTAAGCAGTAGTCCACATTACTAACAACTTCAAAAACAAGGAAGGGAAATAATAATAATAATAATAATGGAAAACTGGATATAGTTTTTAGCCATCCTCTCACTAAGTAGCTCAACGCCAATGCGTGCATCATAAATAGATGTGGGGCGAATACAAGTTGAAAGTAGGTCCACAAGCAAGACTCCACAATTCCAGCGTAGCTGGAAATATAATTTGACTCCAAAATCTTGAATCTGGGAAACAACTGAAGCTCATTAAACAGAACCCTTAACGATATTCTCTACAGGCGCCTCTGCACTCATCTCATGCCAACCACCTCGAACCAAAGCATGTTAAAATAGTTGGAGCCCATAAAATTTGCATGAATTAAGTTGTTGGCTCTTTTATAAACGTATGTTCTTAATTTTTTTTCTCTCCACTATACGTGTTCATATCAAGAAGCATGAGAAAAAGAAAAAGTTAAAGGAAAGAACGGCGTCTTTTCGCTCTAAGCCGTAACCTTTTCAGCTAGGGCACTTTTATTAGTTAGCAAAATGCCTGAATTCTAAAATATCATCTTGCATGATTCTCACAGCCTCAGCTGATGCAGTCCCTCTCACAGCTAATATCCATCAGATATTCTTGGTTGATTTTGAATAGAGTACTACAATAATACACATGTTTAACATTGTTCTATATTTTTCTTTAAAAGGAAGGACACTACAGCAGTTGACAACTTAAACATAATAATGTGATGCAAATTTGTAATTTTATAAACCTACAACTTTGAAAGTCTTCTTCAAACTGAATACATGTTCTTCGTTGTAGAGCCACTTTTGCTAGAAGTGTCATCGTGGGACTGGTATCCAAGAATATTTTTGATGGGGAGATTCAAGCGCTCTTTGTATTGTTGCCTTCATGAAAGAAAGAAATAGAAGTATACATCAACTATTGTACACCACTGATGGAGAGGTAATCAAACTGACTGGAGAGATCTTTCAATTGGATAAATACAAGCATTCCAGGAAGCATCAAACATACAATTCTATACACACACCTTTAAAATATTAAAGAAAGTATTATTCAGGTCAGAGGAATTAGTTCCTCCTGAATGTCATAAGTCCTGAGTAGACAAGGTCTGTGTATAGAGGCTGAACACAGTTCAGTAGTACTTTTACTGATGATGAAACAAGTCAGTTTAAATGCAACTACAAAATAATACAACTCACCCTATCGTCATAATCGCTTCCCTATTTTGGCAGTTGCCCGTCCAGATGGATATTTTATCTCCCTTTGGACGAACATTAACTACTGCTCCACAAACATCGTCACTGGCTTCGTCAAAAGACTCACCAACTAAACACAACAGCTGCAAAACACATTGATAAAGCAACAAAAACAAGACAAATAATTATGATGCATTGCTTTCCCTTCAGTTGCAAAATACTTCTGGGTGAGAAAAAAAAGCAACTCACCGTCTCCATCCAGTAGCGATCGAGGTCATTGTGTCGCTGCTGTTTGTTGAGTGTCATTAACCACCTCCCTCCAAGTTTATTCCTGTCATCCTCCCACATTGGCTTGATCCCATCCTGAAACACAGAGCACACATGACATATATAAAGTGTGTTCATTAAATTCAGTCATTTCCTGTGAAAATAGTCACCAAAAAAAAAATAATAAAGACTTTCAGTCATACCTTAAACAAGCAGTAATCACAGCCAAATCCAAGCTTACTGGGTTGCTGTATGTGGTTATATAACCTGTACAATTAAAACAAGAGACAGATTATCTCAGTGTAGACGGAGTATTTGCGAGTTTTATTATTTCAATACTAAAAAGAACAGCATTACTACTGTAACATGTATAAATTACAAAGTGGCACTTACGCCCAGAAATCTTCCACTGTGTCAAACATTGAGATCAGTCGAAGGTTTTCTGTCCAGCTTTTGCTCTTATCATTTTTAAAATACCAGAGTGCCCATCTGCAGCAAAAAGTGGAAACATAAATACCTAAATTAGTTAAAAAAATAAAATAAAATACAGGAGGGCTATCAGATTGTTACAGATAAATATACCTCTTAAGAATCTTTCTGCATTAGAAAAATTCAGTGTTGAGTATTATTCAGGTACACTGTATCCAGACAAGGCAGCACGGTGGCGTAGTGGTTAGCACGTCCGCCTCACAGCGAGAAGGTCCTGGGTTCGATTCCCAGCTCGGGCGTTTCTCTGTGGAGTTTGCATATTCTCCCCGTGCTTGTGTGGGTTTCCTCCGGGTACTCCGGTTTCCTCCCACAGTCCAAAAACATGCACAGTGGGCTAACTGGTGGTCCCAAATCGCCCCTAGGTGTGAGCGTGAATGGTTGTGTGAGTGTTGGTTCTGCGATGGCCTGGCGAGCTGTCCAGGGTGTACCCCGCCCTCGTCCAGAGTCGGCTGAAATGGGCGCGACCCTAATTAGGATTAAGCGGCTTAGAAAATGAATGAATTAATGTATCCAGACAGAAAGTGGGATAAACGGGTTCATTATACAGGGGATCAATAAAATTAAAAAAAAAACAATAAAAACAAGAACGGTAGAAAATCCAATGACTAATGCTAAAGTTTAAAAATACTCCAGAATGTATTGAGTGTAACGCTCAGGATGGCCTCTCATAGGTGCAAAGCATGCGGAAAGGTGAGGAGCATCTAGCAACAAGGCAGATGGCTCTAGAAGCAGACAGCTCACCATGTGTGGTCAGCATTTCCTAATGGCCCACATGACAGTGACAGACAGTGTCACAGTATCTCTTTCACACACACACACCCCCACATAATAACTGAAAGACTGTGATAAATGTGATGGAAGGAAGCGGGACCTGCTGTCAGAAAGCACTGCAGCTCATTCAGGCCGCCTTTTAATATCAAGGTTAATCCCTGAGTGGATGAATTTTACTGATAAATACGGCGAGTAGGTCTCAGCATGACGTTCAGTTAGTGTGTTGTAAATTTTGTGGTTTAAAGAAAAGCTGTGTTACCTGTTTTGCAAAGGGTGTTTAATGTACTGTTCAGGACTGACAGGAACTGGTGTGGGACTATCATTCGAGCCCTCTTCGCTTTCAAGTCCTCGCTGCATGAACAAGAATAATAAAAGAAATGATGTAACATTAACTTCTCATACACCTTTAAACTGAAGAACCTGTACAGACATTAACCTGGAAACACTTTAAATACCAAACTAAAAAGCAGAGAAGAGGGGAAATGGGGTAATGATGTTGTTGTACCACAGAGAAGCAGTTAGTAATCCCTGTTACAAACCGATTTTACATTGCATTCATGTCTGTGTAAGTGGAAGCAGTGAACAGGTTCAGAAAGCGTTGTGATAATGTTACACACCCTCTACCGGCGGGTCACCACCCAGCTCAGGGTTAGCACGCTAGCGACTGCCACTTCATTCAAAACGACATCACCGTAATACAAATCCACACCAAAAGATTCATCCAATATATTCTTAGTCCTAGCCTTCCCCGTCCTCGGATTATTAACTGTACTTCTGGATCAAGTGTGAATGCAGGTGTCAGCACTGTGGTGTCCTGGAAAAGAGGGCTAGCAAAAGCTGCAGCCAACACACGTGTCCAACTGGCCAGAAATAACAGACAAGCCGGTAAAAAACACGCAAAGTGCATTCATTTCAAACTATCGTGCACAGAGACACAGAGTTACGAATAAATACCACCCAAAATATCCACCGTTCTGTCTCTAACTGCCGACAAGAGTCACCGGCAACGTCCCCCAGACCAAGTCCATTTAGACGATAATTAGCTAGCATTAGCTTAGCATCGGTACTCATCTACCCCAAGTTGAGACGCGCACCCCACCTTCCCACAAACACACACACATACATACATACATACATACATATCAGAACTGCGAGCCCCTTTTCGGGTCATGGGAGTAACAACAACACAAAAGTGCAGAGAAACACCGGCGTTACTATTTTAGAAACACAACCACGAGCTAGCTAAACGCACCCCTTTCTCTCTTACCGGCTCTGAAGTCGCCATCTTGCCTGTAAAATTCTTCTGGCCCTTCGTTACGTCACAGAGCAAGCCGGAAACTACGGCAACTTGGTGAAGTCATGCGAACCCCCACATCGCGTGTTAATAAATGACTCAGTTCTGCAAGCCCACGTTTCAACACCCACCAGGTCTCTACCTACCCAGCCTCAACCCCTCTGCTGCTCTCACCACAGTGTACAATCTGTATCCTCATGAAACTTACTAGCTATTGTCACCTTCTGCTGTTATTCCATCAGTGTTTCTTCATTTATTTTACAAATAAATACAAGAAAAACCAAAGACTGATTTTGTGTGCTACTATTCTGAAAAGTTACCAGGTGTCATCTTCAGGCCACATTATAGCGGAACTCCCACTGTGCAAAATTCCATAGTTTCAAGAATGTGGTTATGCACCAACCTGATGTTTAATGGCTTGTGCACCCACCCGTCCATATGTGTACAGAGCAAGCTACGTAACAGACTTTAAATTGCCTATAGATGTGAGCGTGAGGGTGTGGCAGTGTCCAAATAGTCATGCCTCCATACTATCAGTACGCTAAACCAAGTAAGTAGTATGTCTAAAAATGATGTCATACTAAACCCGTAGTATGCAAAGGTACTTAGAGCATTCATTCATTTTCTGAACCGCTTATTCCTAATTATGGTCGCGAGGAGCCTGGCGCCCATCTCAGCCGACTCTGGACAGCTCATCGCAGGCCATCGCAGAACAGCAGTGACAACTCGTTCATAGTGGGGCTTGAACCCCCGACCTTGGGATCAGTAATCCAGCACCCTACCACCGGGCCACCACTGCCCCTGCTTAGAGCACTGTATTTCATAATTCAGTTGGAGACTCTGAAAAAGCAAAGAAGAAGAAGAATTCCCCCATTGGAAAAAATGGCAGTAAGAAGCATTTAATGTAATGTAAAACTTTATACGTTGCAAAAATAGGTTATCTAATCACAGTATGGCCAGCACAATGGTGTAATGGTTTGCACCCAGTGTTAATTGGGATTTGCTCAACTCTTCACTTGCAACAGATAAATGATAGATAGAATGAATGATATACTAGTCTTTTCACTATCCTGACATGTTTAAGTAGCGTAATTCAGCAAGAAAAATGGACAATGTCCTTATCCATTCATCATGTACTATTCACACGTGTTTACTATTCTATACTCGTACTGATTACTAATGCTTCCTATTATACTTAGTATTTAAATATATAGAGATTTGGATACAAGCTTCTTGTTCTAGTTTATTAAAATCCTTTGAATGAAAGGTCGGAGTTTTAGATTTGAGATGCAGCTCATCACACAGTGCTCATCGCTGTGCATGTAACTGGTAGATATTATACAGTTTGGCTTGGAAACCTGAAGGACATGCGTCTGAAAGCTGTGACAGGACATTTGGTTAATCATATAAAACACACAGCAAGTGTGTGAACAATGTTGCTTGTGCTGACACTGTTTTGCACATGGACACAAAATCCTGAGCCAAAAAACCAGGCTCATTTGCCTCACGTCAGACTGTATCACACCACCTGAACAAGATTAATTTTACTATAACAACATTACAATTACACTAGACTGGTAAGTTAGTGCGATGAATCTATTAATTTGGTTTTAAGTCACTTACATCATACATACAAATGTTACTCACAAAATAAATCGTTTAAATGTTGCAGTAAATAATAATTATGAATTTTAAGTAAATATAATATTGATCAAGGTTTGGGATTGCAGAAATCTCATAGTATGCTTTTGAAGTCATTTGGCCCAAAAGTTTGGGAACCCCTGTATTAGGGTTCCTCAGTTGTCATAAAGTTCTATGTAGAACTCTACAATGGTATGTTTTTCCCAGCAGAATGGTTTCGAAGTAGCCCTTTTTATACACTGAATCTGAAAAAACTTGTTATAACCAGCTATTAAAACAAAAGCCAACCTGTTCATGCTGGTAGACCAACTTTACCAACTATGATGTATTTTCCAGAATCCTTATTAATTGTCAAAGCTTAGCAATAAATGTTTGACATTTTATCATTTTACTATAATAGAGTAATTGTTTTCTTTGCTCATTAAACAGCCCTGCAAGCGATTGCTGTAACATGAAAAATTATGAAGGAATGAAAGATAAATATGTTTATTAAATATATAAACAATCGCCCTGGATTATGTAGTATGTGTTTATTTAGTGGTAAAGAATACAGTTGGCCTGAATCCTAGTCCTCTAACTGGGTTCTCTCTCATGATACTATCTTTTAGTATTTTTTTTGACTCATGCTTGTGAATCACTTTTTACTGGTCTATATTGCCATGGCGACTTGCTCAATGGGAAAATATTGCCATGGTAACTTTTTGCAAGAAAAATTAACAAGCGTAATGATCTTGTGGGGTGTTCCCAGTATGCAGTGTTTAGTACCTACCAAAAGTGGTCAAAGGAAGGACAACTAGTGAACCAGCATCAGGGCCAGAGCTACCCAAGGCTCATTGATGCATATGCGGAGATAAGGCTAGCCCTTTTTGTCCTATCTCACAGAAGAGCTATTGTAGCACAAATTGCTGAAGAAGTTTATGCAGGCTATGAAGAAAGGTGTCAGAACAAACAGTGCATGTGGCCATAGTGGTCAGAGTACATATACTGTCCCCTGTCCACCAATAAAAACTCCTACAGTGGGCATCTGTACCTACAGTGGGCATCCTGTGGATGGCCAGGTGTGTGGAAGAGCTTAAATTAGGATGGACTACTGTGAAGAAGACAAGTCAGTGGAGGCAGTAGGGTCAAGGTTTCCAAACCGTGGGTCCTGGCATTCATGTGGATGTCCATTTAATATATACCATCTACCTAAACATTGTTGTAGACCAAGTACACCCCTTTATTATAACAGTATTCCCTAAGTAGTATCTTTCAGCAGGATTGATTCGAGGAGTATTGCTCAGGAATGATTTGAGGAACATGTTGACTTAGCTTCAAAAATCTCAGTCTCATCAAGCATCTGTGGGATGTGCTGGACAAACAAGTCTGATCTATGAAGGTCACATTTTGCAACTTACAGGACTTAAAGGGTACCTGTGGTGAATTTGTGTTACTAGCTATTTAAAATGATCATGTATAACATCAGCGGTTCCTTCCAGCAACATCAGTTTTTTCCTGTTTTCAAAGTGCACGCGAGTGTTACGACTCTAGGCATGCTTAGAGATATGTTGCCTTTCTGATTGGCTGTTCCAGCCTTGTAGTGACATGAACTAGTTGGATTGGCTGGGCTATGTCACTGGCCCGTGAAGCATAACACAACATTATTGGTCAGTGCTGAGCTGCACAAACAACAAGCACAGAAATCGCAGAAAACATTTCTTTTTGTGCCTAAACCAACTTATGACAGGAAAACCAAGCTGGCAAAACGTTAGCTGCATGAGCCATCTTGGATTTACTGTCACACTCAGAGTCACTAGAATGTCACGTCTCACTGTCTCCACAAGAGATGTCAACCCTGCCTAACGTGTTGATTTTAGTTGGGGTTTTTTTTTTTGTTTTTTTTTTAACTGCTCATCTCACAGGGTGGCATGGTGGAGTAGTGGTAGCATGTCTGCCTCACAGCAAGAAGGTCCTGAGTTTGAGTCCCGGTCTCAGAGAGGGCCTAGTTGATGGAAAAGGTTGATGGGAACTAGTTGATGGAAAAGGTCAGAAGAAAATGGTTAGATAGGTTCGGGGTGAAAGGAAGTCTACAGTAACAACTGTTACAAACACACAGTAACATTTCTTCTTCTAATCTAGTCAATATATGGACAAATACCCTCCATTTTTCACAAAGAGGAATCCAGCTGATAGAAGGCAGATAGTGTCAGATATATCAGTGTGGAGGGAGCTTACAGGTTTTTTTTTTTTTGTCGTTGTTGTTTTTAACTAAATACTTCAGCATATTCAGAGTAACATTAATGAATTTTAAGGCTTGTTCTGTATCAAGACTTTGGTGACTGATTCAATAATTGGTTATCGGAAGGGACTGATTTAAAATTAGAGTAATTCTAGTGATTTTTGGTGAACGGAGCCATTGTGCTGGCACTGTAGTAATTGCAGACATTGAAATGACTGTAAATTTTGGGCAATGAAATGTAATGGTTGACATCCATTGGAGTCTGAAAGCAATGGGCCTTTAGAACCGATGGTGAACAGAAATGTGATATTTCTTGTGTGTTTTTTGGGATGTTCTGTGACAGAAGATGGTGTGGTGATTGATGAGGCCATGTTAAGATTAGAATGAGAACATCCCTGAGAGATATGACAGGCTATAGTTCTACACTAAGGTGCTTTCTAATATGTTATCTGAGGGCATGCATTCCCTGCACCACTGCACCGCCATCTCGGACCAGGGCTGCTGATGCCCACAGCTTTGTGCTGTTGACACCAGGTTTCAACCTTACCATCCGACCTTGCCATCACATCAAAAGTCACGATTCGTCAAACCAGTCACCATTCTTGACTGAATGGAGTAGTGCGTGCTGTGATTTCTTGCTGTAGTGGTTCACTCATCTTGAATGTTGATGTGTTTTTTCACTCAGAAATACTTTTTTCTGTTCCCCATGATTGTGAAAGAGTGGTTCAGTTGTTGAGGCCTTGGGCTTAGTTCAGGCTAGGCTGAAAGCTGACCTACAGACCATCAAAGTGATTGCATGTGTGGCTTGACATGATTATATGTCATGATTAGAAACGGTACAGTCAATTTAGTGGTCCAGGGATTGGAAGTGGATGATAGGCTCATGGGACAGCCCACATCACTGATCTTGTATTTTGTGTTTAAAACGAGGTTTCTAGGAAATGGAGGAAGTGGAGGTAATACACCCCCACCACTCATCCTTTAACTACAACTTATTATTTAATGAAATAGCTGTGATTTTATTAAAAAAAAAAAAAAAAAAAAAGTTAAGTGGAAACATGAAATACAACCTAATGGACAGTGTTTGAAATAAGAAGGGAAAAGCCTATTTACAACCTTTTGACAGTAAATAGGTTGTCCTCATTTTAAATTGGTTATCTGTAATTAAATATCATTAATATTGTATTCACTGTCATGAACATAGCCATATAAATCCAAAAATAATGTTAATACTACAAACTGCAAACCTTTTTAAATCCTCAGTAATCAGTTATATCAACTAAATTTCCCTTTTTTTTTTAAATATAAAATGTAAGGGATTATTAATGAGAGAGAAAGAGAGAGAGAGAGAGAGTCATGTCTTTGCCCCGCTATCAGTCATTCTGTGTGTAAATTTAAGCTTGTGCACATCAACTGTAGCTCCCATACTTACTTAGTTTCATGTTTATTCCACATATTGTTACCTGCATGTCTGTCTGCTAGTCTGACTAATATTTTGTTTGTTTATGCGCAAGTCTAAGCTGTGGTCCGTGAGCCTTTCTTTCGTGTATCAGTTTGGTTCGTAATAATCCTCAGTTCTGTTTTATTCTTGCATGTGTGTGATCTGCTTTTTCTATGCAATAAAGCATTGTTCCTAACTAGGCGTGCTTGAGTGCTAGTGAAGAATAGACGAGGCTTGAGTGCTAGCGATTATTTTTTTATTTGGCTACTGTTTTATATGGTCTTATTTGTACACTCATCTTAAGTAAAAGCGGCATGGTGAAATATATATCAAATACAATAACATTATACTCACATTATAGTTCAATATGAAGGAGTTTTTATGGGCAAATCCCAAAAAAGCCAGTGTGTCCTGTATAAGTGCCCTCTGTAATGTACGAATGGCTGTTATACACTACCTAGTGCACTGCTCTATTATAGAGGCAGGAATTGTCATTTAGCCCACATTAATGCTGCAAGGTTAAAGTAACTTCAGCTTATTGGCATACTCATCAGGACTGACACAAACACAAAAGACAGAAACTGCATTTACTGAAGTAACTCAATCTTAGATTTGATTGAGGATCATGGGTCACTGTTGACTTTAACATTTTTAATTCATTTTAAAATACAGTATGTTGATCATTGGTTGTCCAGTGGACAATCTTTTTATGACTATCAGGTTGGCCTACTGGGATATAGTGGGATATAGACTATATCAAACACTGTTTCAAACACTGATTAAGATATCAAACACTGATTAAGATATCAAATCGATTATAAAAAGGAAAAAATAATTATTACACTCTCCTTTTTAACTTTTTAACAGTGTTTGTGGAGTACTGCTTCCCCCTCCTGAGGCATAGGATGGTGGTCCAGAACCTTTTTGAGGCCAACCGATAGTTGCGTTCCAGGCCCTCACCGAACTCCTCCCATTCCTGAGATTTTGCATCTGTGGTACCGGTCAGCTGCCTCAGGAGTCCCACAGGTCAGAAAGACCCGATAGCTTCTTTAGCTGGACAGTCCCCTCAACGCAGGTGTCCACCACCGGGTTTGGGGGTTGCCGCCGTGACAGGCACCGATGACCTTCCAGCCATAGCTATTGGCTGCCGCCTCAATAATGGAGGCCTGGAATATGGAGGAGATCAGTTGACAGTTCAGCTTCTCTCTTCACCTTAGTGTCCAGAACATATGGCCGCAAGTCCGATGACACTACAGAATCAATCATCAAACTGCGGCCTAGGGTGTTCTGGTGCCAAGTGCACTTATGGACACCCCTATATTCGATCATAGTGTTCATGGTGGACAAACCATGCCGAGCACAGAAGTCCAACAACGAAACACCATTCGGGTTCAGATAGGAGAGGCTATACCTACTTTCACCACATCACACCCTTCCAGGTCACACTGTCATTACCCACATGGGCACTGAAGTCTCCCAGGACAACAGCACACCCCTAAAGACTTCAAAAAGGGTCGGTACTCTGAACTGTCATTTGGTGCATTAGCACCTGGCTCGCTGCCTCTCACCATGAGCAACTCCAGAATGGAATAAGGTCCAGCCCCTCTCGAGATTGTGGTTCCAGAGCCCAAGCACTGTGTCGAGGTGAGTCTGACTACATCTAGTCGGTATATCTCAACCTCTTACACTGGCTCAAGCTCCTTCCCTGCCAGAGAGATGTCATTCCATGTCCCAAGAGTCAGCAGCCGAGGGTCAGTCCAACAGAACCCATGCCTTCGGCTGCCACCCAGCTCACAATGCACCGGACCCCTCCCATAGGTGGCTAGGCCCGGCAGGGCTCCATGTGCAGAAGCCCAACCACCAGGCGCTCACCTTTGAGCCCCTCCCCCAGACCTGGCTCCAGGGGGAGGGACCCCGGTAACCCGCGTCCGGGCAAGGGAAACTGTGGTCTTGCTTTTTTATTCCCCAAAGGAGGCTTACAAACAGCCCTTAGCCTGGACCTTCACCTAGGACCTGTTTGCCTTGGGTGACCCTTCCAGGGGCATAATGCCCCTGACAACATAGCTCCCAGGATCATTCGAACATGCAAACCCCTCCACCACGATAATGTGGCAATTCAAGGACAGAAAGCTTTAAAATTACACTAAATTTTCTAACATATTTCTCTAGTTTTGGAGAAACTAACCAAAACCTGACAATAATTTTCAGCCTTTTAAGCATGAAACTTGAACACATTTAAAGTTCAACAAAGTATTTAATAATTTCCGACTTAATACCCACTTTACTGTGATGGGTCTTATATCTTCCATGAATACCATTAGAATCTTATGTTTTCTAACTGTTATGCAATATTATACTCCGATGCTTGTCTTATTCAAAAGAGGATCATACATATTCTTATTTGTACAGATTTAGCAGTTTCTCTTTTCACTTATTTACTGTTTGCTGTAATACTAAAAATGTAACTGCAGTGTCAATTCCCAACCCCTGAAGGAGTTACTGTCAGAGGTTCTTCCTCATGTTGCCTTTGTCACTACTTTCACATCTGTTTTGCTCATTAGAAATCCACATGTAATTCCTCATTTATTTGAAGCCACTTCTTTGACTATTGACACTCATGTCACACCTGTTTTCCATGCACTTGATTACCCTGCACTCTATATAAGTACTCTATTTGATAGTGCTCTCTGTGACGTATTGATATAGACATGATACATGTTGCTTTAGTTTTGTGATATTTTTGATAGTTTCATAGTTTGTTTCTGTATTCTTGATTTGGCATTTTACATGTATTTACATGGATGACTCATGGATGCTTAGTCCTTAGACCTTGATAATAATACTCATTCATTCATTTGCTGAACCACTTGACAACAATATTGCCTTTGTTATTCCTATTTATATTGACCTTGCCTTTGCCTATATTGCTGTTTACCCATACATATACTTTTGTCTGTTTTTGGATTGTGCATTTGAATTTGTCTCTGTCTTTGGTTTGCCACGAAGCTCTGCCTGATTGCTTTGATATTGCCTAATGATTGGACTTGTGTGCAATAACACTTTCATTAAACCACTTTATCTGCAGCTGCATCCCCTCACTTTCCAGCCTGTTTTGTTGTGACAGCACCATAAAATTAAATAGAACAGGTTATTTTCTGATGCAATAACATTTGCCTATTACATATTTAGGCACAAAACTTTCTTTAAAAAGCCTGCAACACTACTGCAAAACCACTATTTCACAGAGATTAGTCTGCACAGTACAATAAATTTCCCCAAAAGGATTCAACATAAACACTTTTTATAAAGTTAATGGTGATTTTAATATATATCTTTATTGTTGACTGTTTATTTTGGCAGCAAACTGCAATATAGGCATTAAATGGGTCAACTAATAATTACATTATAAATGCTGACTTTGAGGAACGAGTTATTTACTAAAAACACCAATGTAAACACCAATGATTCTTTTTCAACAAAGAGTGTCAGCCCCATGTTATAATTTGTTTTAATTTATTTGTGATGATGAGCATTTTGCTATGTTGTAAATCATATCTTTGCATTCAGTGCTAGATAACATTTTATTTATTTATTTATTTTATTTATTTATTTATTTTTTACAAATACAACAATTTCCTTCTTCAGCAAAAGTAACTTTAATTAGAAACGAACACTAGAATAAATATAGTCACGCCACCATGTGTCTTCAGAAGATACTGGGAACTTTCTCTGCTTTTGTTGTAAAGGAAACATATAAAAGGTGATTTTACATGGCTGACATGAAGAAATGAGGAAAAAAGGGAAAAAACCCCAGGAAAAAACAGGATTCCTGAATTGCAATAAGAAATATCTATTCATTTCAGAAAATGAATTAGCAGTCTTAACAAATATATATTGGTTTTAAAAATAATATTCAAACATTTACAAAAAATGCAAATTGTAAAACATGGCATGATTTATTTCTAATAAAACAATACACCATTACCCAATTATATACTTAAAAAAAAAAAGATCTACCATCAATTGGATGTATAGTAGGTCTTTAAAAGAGCACCATGGAGAAACATACAGTAAAACTATTGATGCATTTTAGCACATATACAGTATGTGACAAAATATTACATGTAAGATTATAGAAAATGCTTTTTTCAAGTCTTGTTTCGAACTTTAACGGAGTTGAAAAACCTAAACAATTGGGAAACTAGTCATATTTCATTTTATGCAAATTCCAGTAATAAAATGGGTAATACTCCACACATTATCAAAATGCAGCATATACCCTTCCACGATTATTGCTTTCATAAGCATGATTTTAAAAACAAATCCTGAATGGGTTCCAAACAAACTTGCAAAGCATATATACAGATACTGGATGAAGGAGGTCGCTTATAAATTAAAACTGTGCATACAGGACATTTGAAAAATCAAAGTGCTTTTTTTTCCTCTCCAAACAACACAATGTTTAATGGGAATCATTCAGCATCTGTGTACCTTCATTACATTAAAAAAAAACAATGCTACATGTTCAAATATATCCAACAACCAACTGTGTCACAATACTTAAACATAGTCATGTATGTCATTGTATGGTTATTCAAAGTTACTGTTACAATTGCACCATAAAACAGCAACTATTGAATATTTGACAAGAGCACCCAAGCAGAGGCAAAAAAAATAAAAATAAAAAAACAACACCAACAACAAAAAACCCCCCAATAGAATTCACATTTTACAATGTTCATTCTGAGTGTTTACCACACACATCATTTTCAGGCTGACACAGTAATATTGCAGTAAACAGGCTTGGACCAGAAATTAAATACGACTGTTGCCAAAAAAACAAACCAAAAAAACAAACAAAAAAAAACCATTCAGAATAAATAGTTACATCTTCTATGCACTAATTCCATCTCTTTATATAAAACCAGCTTTTAAAACATCTGTTGTGAGCACCATCATAAAAAAGAAAAAATCTATACACCAAATCTCACAGTTAAAAACTGACAAATATAGTCAGTATTATTTGAAAAGCTGAGATGTATAGTGAAAAAGCATGTGTTAAAAACAGAGAGATCTGACTGAGGTAAGGCATTAGCTAAAAGTGGCATGGCCACAGTCACGTCCATCGGTTATAGGGCCCAGTGACGTGAGTAAGAGCATATGGGGATGATGTGATGACATTGTCCCGAGTATCTGTTAGTGATTGCCGTGTAGGGACCTTCAGCTCCTCCTTCTTATCTTGCCACACATCTTCCTCTTCACTTTCTGAATCTCCCTGAACTGCCTTTGATGCTCCTGTGTTTACAGCCTCAGATCCCAGTCTCTCAGCTTCCTCCTCTTTCTCCCTGGCCTTTTCGGCCATCTTGGCTTCCCACTGAAGCAAGCCATGTCCTGGTGTGTTGAGGCTCTTGTGCTGATAAAAGACAAGTGAAATGCGTGTGGGGTGCCTGCGGTTAGGTCGCACGATGGGAGTGGTGGCATGAAGCTCACGCCGAGCACACTCAATGAGGATGGAACCGTGAGACGGTGCCACTGCGACCCCGCCGATATCCCCATCCAAAAAATTGTGTTCACTGTCTGACCAGACCTCCTCAGCTTTAATCTCTTCTGGGGTCAGGGGTCGCAAAGTTGTGGATGGTCCATGCTGGTAGTTGTTATCCAGGCTTGGTTGTGCTTGGTTCAGTCGGCTGTGGAGACCCTCGGCCTGGGCTGGGGAGAGCAGTCTTGGAGAAGCTCCACCCTGAAAGCAGTGCTTCTCCTGTGGTTCTCTCTTTACACCAAAACTATAGTCACTGAAACCTTGAGACCTGGTTTCTAAGGAGCCATGTGTATCCTGCTGGTTTCGGAAGGGCTTCTGTTCTGCGAACTGGGGAGGGGCAGGCAGGTGGCAGTTAGGGTAGGGAGAAAGTGCTGCAGTGTGTTCACTGGGGCCCACTTGTTGAGTACAGTCCATGCTGCTGTAAGGGCTGGATGAATCTATTAATCTTGGAAAGCGTGTCTCTATGTCTGTAGTCACTCGCGTAGGTGGACAGTAATTCCGCGCCTCCATTTTAATACATGGTGAAGTGTTTTTAAAACCTATGAAGAAAAATATTGCTAATAAATAAGTATTCAAAACAAAGAAAAGTTATAGTAATATCCAAGTCAACCAAATATTAGGCTACAGATTTTTCAATTGGGTCAGTGGTGGCGCGGTGGTAGGGTGATGGATTACTGATCTCAAGGTCAGGGGTTCAAGCACCACTATCAGCGGGTTGTCACTGCTGGCACCCCTTAGTGGGTTATCAAATGCCGGCCATGTCTCTCACTTTCTATGGTGAGAGGCATGTAAAAGAACCATTGCTGACTTTCATAAAGAGTAGGCTGCATTATCGAGCTGTCCAGGGTGTACTCTGCTCTCGTCCAGAGTCAGCTGAGATGGGTGCCAGCCTCCCCGCGATCCTAATTAGGATTAAGCGGTTCAGAAAATGAATAAATGAAAATAGATATTCCATTCTGCAAATGTCTGTTGCAGGTACCTGCAAGAAAATCCTATCAGAAATAAAAATCTTAATTTTCCCCAGAAAAACATTAGTATATTTGTGTAGATGTTACTACTTAGTACTAACAATATAAATTATATAGACCACATATTAATAATAAGTTGCTTTGACTGCATTAACTGACTAAAGACCTTACTGGCTCAGACAGAAATTCATAGTCAAAGTCAAAGGTTAAATGTCAAAGCCAGCGTGAACTAACATTTCCAAAAAGCATTGCTTTGTGCCTTCCCTTGTCCTTTCCCCTTCAGGGGTTTTGGCTTTCTAAAACGTGTTTGCATTCTGCCTGACCGTTGCTTTAGCTGAGAAGGAAGACATTAGGTCAGTTTCCTGTTTCACTAAAAAAGGGCCAAAAGCTGTAAAGGCAAAGGCTAATCCACTGTTAATAAGAATGTCACAACTGGCTGAGTGATCAGGGTTAGAAAGTAAAAGAACTGCAATACTGAAAATACCTTTGTGAGGCTTGCTCTTCATTTTTGCTGAGGTGACCTGTTTCTTTTCCTCACTGTTCTTTTTTTCTCGCTCCCTCTTGGCCTCCAGTCTTCTCTTGTGGGCAGACTTGACGGGCTCAGCCAGCATACGTACTTCTCTTGGGAAGGAAGAGAGCACCTGTAGGGCTCCAGTCTCCATCTTAGCCCTCTGACCCTCTACCCGCCCAAACTCATCAGTGTCTGAGATCTTATAGAGAGGCAGGACATGAAGTTGCTCATCCTCTGGAATGTTTCTCACTGCACGATTATCCTCTTTAGTTAAAGTGCATACCTGCAGGTAGTTGTGAGAGAGCATGCAATTTATTGATATGGTTTCAGAGATTCCTGCCCAACAGGAAAAGGATATTCAGTACTGGGCAAAGAAGTCATAGGCAATTATATATTTTAGTCTACACTTTGATTAGATTTTTATTATATCCTTGTAAAAAGATTCAAATCTGGATGTAGTCTGGAACTTATGGGGATACCCACATGCTGAGTTTCCTCCCTTAAGCAACCAGGTCTTTATTGCAGCAGCCTTCGGTTGCTCCTCATTTGTGAATCTTTCTGCCTTCAGTTTTGTCTTCAGTATGTGAAATACATGGCCAAATTGGCTGCCTGACTTGGGCATTTAAAAATATTCCATTTTTTTGCTCTTGTACAGAGCCCGTAAGGGGACACAGAAGAAAAATAAAATAAAATATTGGTTTCTTGTGACTTAATTGAGCTGCATTTTAACACTGGTCTCGCCTATAAAGTCATTGCAGTTTTGCTTGTCTGGCATCACCGTTATGTTATCAGGTGATCAGGTGACTGATCAAGGCTGGGGTATCCTCTGTGCCGAAACAGACCACAAGACTTCAAAACTCACTTTAAGTGGCGTTAGGAGATAATACCCATTTATAGACATAGCTGACTGAAATACATGCAATGGTATACGCGATACTTCCTTGTGAGCATGAGAAACCAATAGTTTATTTTTTTCCTTCTGTGTCCCCTTACGGGCTCCGTACTCTTGGGTTTCTTTGCAGTAACTTTTGTGTCACTATCCATCTGTACTGTGAAGCTCCATGCTATCGGTTTTGCAGGACTTGACTGAATCTGAGCAAAAAGTATAGCTCTATATACTTCAGCAATAAACCTGTATCTCTACGTCTAAGTAAAAAAGGACTTGTTGATATTACTAGACTTAGTATTACTTTAGAAATAGATTTCTTGAAGAATTATGCATGACTTCTCCTTTTGTAATCATCAGTAAACAGTCTGTATGATAGTATACACGCACAAAATGCGATGATGCTGTGCCAGAGACCAAAAGAATTTGCAATTATCAAAGTAAACAGATACAGGTGTATCTCTGTAGGAATAATTTCCATGTTGTCACACTTACTTATAATAACCATATAAAGAATATATAATGAGTCTGTCAGTGGCAAAAACAAAACATGTTTTTTTTTTTTGTTTTTTATTAATTTTTTTTTTTTAAAGCAAACTCTTGTAGTAGTTACTGCAGTGGTTACATATGTGGTCTGAATACTGATATGTGAAAGTTTGGTATGAAATCCTCACTATGCCTGCTCTGTGAACTGTGCTCTGAATATATATAAATAATGTGCAATGCTCACCACAGTACTCCCGTTGGTCATGTTGTGTGTGTCCCTGTGTGCATGAGCACAAAAGTCCACACACGCTGTCACACCAGAGAACGGACGACCCTCTTTTGTGCCCAGACGACAGTCTTGCCCCAACTCTTCTTGTTTCACCTAAAACGACACAATTCAATTCAATTTTTTGATTTCACACAGGATATCAGCCTTCACAATGAATCAGTAGAAATGTTTAATACTGGATCCTGCCAATATGTAGAAATTAATTGATTCTTGTAGTAATATTTAATGAGTATCTTTTTTTTTGCAGAGAACAGCTCATATAATAGTTTGACTGGGATTATGGTTATACCTGGTTTTGATAAGCCTCGGGTGCAAGTTTCTTATACACGGGAGCCACATCCGTTGCCAGATCCTGCAAACTGACTTCAAGCTTCTCCTCCTGTTGAAAAAAGTGGATATTAAGATTTTGCATACTACCCATAGACCCTTTTCAGATCTCAGAACTGTAGAGTATATGAATGATTGTAGGGGAAATAAATTGGAATCAATTTTATTCTAGATCAACAGTGTTTGTGCATTATCGCATTTCCACATTGGAAAAATATGAACCATCACAGCAAAGTGGGTATTAAGTCAGAAATTATAAATTTTGAGTTACTGGTACCATTTTGTAGCTGATATCCTAAACTTTAAAATGATACCAAATTTTCTAACATATGCTGCTAGTTTTGGAGTAACTAACCAAAACCTGGCAGGAATTTTCAGCATTTTAAGCAACTTAACTTAACTTGGAGGAAATCGTGTTTAAAGTTCAACAAAGTATTAAAAAATTTCCAACTTAATATCCACTTTGCTGTGATGGGTCACAAATGTACTGTACACAACGCACTGTTTAAACTTGCACCATGTATGCATTTACAAAATCTTTTTATTTTAATTATATACATATTCAAATAAGTCAGCTTTACTATCCCCAAACCCCTCAACCACAGTACTAAATATTCTACAATATCCATATTAATGCATGCGACTACTGGAAGCTGCACATAATTTATGAGTAGGCAGTGAAAAGGACACATCCTTCATCTGAATTATTGTGTACATTTTTTATGGAAATAAGCTTTTTATTACTCTCATTGTGTGAAAATGCACTCTTTGGAAATATGATTATATAATGCTGCCATGTATAATATCAGTCATACTGTATGTCAAAGCTTGCACTAAAGGGTAACCCATGATGTTTTTTTTATGTCCTTCTGGGAGTGCTCCTGAGCCCATGCAGTGATCTCCATGATAGAATCTTTCCTGTTTTTAAAGCAGTTCCAGCTGAGGGCCGAAGATCACAGGCATCTAATATTGATTTTCGGCCTTGACCCTTATGCACAATTCCCCCCCCCCAGATTTTGTAATCCTTTGCTTATATTATGTCCTGTAGATAATGAGACATTCAAAGTCTTCACAATTTTACATTGTAATTGTTCCACAATTTGTGGATGCAGCACTTTGCAGATTGGTGAACCTCTGCCCAGATGCTCTCTTTATACCAAGTCATGTCCCTGACCCATTCCCAATTAACCACATTAGTTATAAAAAGTTCCTCCAGCTGTTTCTTTTTAGTACCACTTACTTTTCCAGCCCTTTGTTGCCCCGTCCCAACTTTTTGAGTAATTTTGAGCATTTACATTTTACACAACTTTCCTGGAATTGGGGTTGTACATACACACACACACACACACAAAGATAAATACACAC
>JBCNYH010000027.1:36228764-36238819 GCA_039654325.1 Tandanus tandanus | reverse complement strand
AGATCTAAGCCCATATGGATCTTCATCAGCAGGAGCGAGGGGCTTCCAAGATGAGAACTCCAGCCAGCATCAGCACAGCAGGACAGACCACAGAACTCAGAAAGCAGAAGGATCAGGAGGATCAGGATCACCGGCATCCCAGAAGCAGCATGTGTACCTCAGCAAAAACACAGAGGGGGGTAGGGAGAGAGAGAGGTTGTTAGGTATGCTCATAACAGTGTAAAGGTTAAAGGAAGAGTTTATTAGTGCTGGGTGCAAGCAGGGACTCCATGCATGACTAACTATGGCAGCATAACTAAAAAGAGAGAAACCAGAAGGAAGGCAGACATGAGGGCACCCCGTAACATTGGGCAATCAGCCATTCCACTGCCAGCGGACCTGGGTGAGCAACTTTAGGAACAGCCAATTAGCCTAACATGCCTTTGGACTGTGGGAGGAAACCGGAGTACCCAGAGGAAACCAATGTAAGCACGGGGTGAACGTGCTAAAAATGCTAACCCTAGCCGGTCGGCTCCTCTGTTTACTCTAGACTTACTCCCCAAAACCAACAAAAATTGGAATGAAAGTATTTATCAGCCAGCTGCAAGTGACAGGCCTCCAGTCCTTGGCGTCACCCGATTGCTGGTGACTGAGTGACAGGCTATCGTAACCAGCAACTGAAAGTGCGAGAAGACTCGGTGCTAGCTTGGTACTGGCAATTATTAAAAAATTTTTTTTTTATATATACTGTATTAATCCTTCAAGGGAAATTACTGCCTCTGCATTTAACACACCCAAAGTGAGCACACGTAAACAGTGAGCACACACACACTCGGAGCAGTGGGCTGCCATACATTATGGTGCCCGAAGAGCAGTTGGGGGTTAGGTACCTTTGCTCAAGGGCACTTCAGCCATGAATGTGGAGGAAGGGAAGGTGATGCTCACTCCCCCACTGCCACACATTTTTGCTGCTGGTTTTGGGAATCTAACCAGTGACCTTTAGGTCCCAAATCTGCTTCTCTAACCATTAGGCAACAGCTGCCCCAATATGTAATTCCATTACATATTGGATGGTAAGAATGTTTATTTATTTATTTATATTTTTCTTTTCTTTTTTAAGAATTTGGTTAAAATAATAAAAGTGCTTTATCTCTCAAAATCCAGTGAGCATGGATAAAATAAAACCGTTTCATATGCTGATATATGCTCATTCCCAAATCTATATTTGACCTTAGACAACATTTTCTGTCGACCGGTTTGCACTGTATGCAAACTGATAATCAAGATCAACAGGAATGGCATAAAATAAAACCGTTTCATATGCTGATAGCCTATACAGGGTGACCCAAAAATACTCTCATATTTATAAGAATAAGAGATCTTTATGGTCAACTGTTGCAGGAGCAATGGAACAATATGCATACATACACACATGCATATATGTACGCTTAGACACACATACATACATACATACATATCTATATATGCAAACACATATACAGCACATTTAACAGCTTGTGGGTAAAAGCTGTACTTGATTCTGTTAGTTGTTGTCATACCAGATGCCAAACCTCCTTCCCATAGGCTGACTCATCATTATCTTTTATCAGTGCTATGGTGGTGGTGGTGTTGGCAAATTTGATAATGGTGTTGATGTGAATGGGGGACTATTTGTGTGTGAAGAGGGAAAAGAGGAGGGGGCTGAGGACACACCCCTGTGGTGTACCGGTATTTATGATGAGAGTGGAGGAGATGTGATCTAACCTGATGTTCTAAGGTCTGTTGCTAAAAGAGTACAGTATCCAGGAGCACAATGAGCTGCCCAGGCTGCCCAACTTCTGAAGCAGTTTATGTGGTAGAACTGTATTAAAAGCAGAGGTGAAATCTATGAACAGCATCCTCACATAGGTGTTACAGCTGTGCAAGTGTGTGAGGGCTGTAATGATGGCATTTTCTGTCGACCGGTTTGCACTGAATGCAAACTGATAATCAAGATCAACAGGAATGGCATTTCAAAGGTAAATGAAAAAAAGGTTAAAGATAATTAAATTATTATTTGCACACATGAATCTGTTAGGGTTTTACCAAGAGGATGGACCCAAATGCAGTACTATCAGAAATACAGACTATAGTTCAAAAAAGGTTTCTTTATTAACAAGCTGAGTTAAAGGAAAGCATGAATAAAGTCCTTGAGATGGGGTCTTTTCTGAGGAGGACTGGGTGGCATCAGGGTTCCAGGGTATTCAGTGACCGGCAGTGAAGTACACTGAAGATGAATCTTGGACCTGAGACGAGGACAAGAGGGAAGACTTTAAAGGAAAGACAAAACATGGAAATTTAGACACAAGCCATGGTGGGCGTTTTCTTGGCCTGGTAGTTACCATACTGAGTGAACTGACAAACTGGCAGGGAGTGACTGAAGGAACCAGATTTTATACTACAGGAGGTGGTGCTGGAATTGGAAACGTGTGCTGAATGAGCAGGTGAGTGGAGTAATCAGGAAGCCGTGCCCATTCACACAAAACTCAGACGAGACATACACACACGACACTCCAGGAAGAGAGGGAGGAGAAAAGGGCTGGACCGTAACAGAGACTTCATTCAATTCAGTTTTTATTCATCATTTTCACAAATGAAATAATAATTTGATAATCTTTAATATTTTTTAAATTTACCTTTGAAATGGGGAGGCTTTTTTTGGGGCACCTGTTTTTTGGGGTCACCCTCTATTAGGCTTGGCACCTCGTCACCTATCCCGGCATAAGCTAACTTGAGCTTGGGTGCTGTTCATCATCAACCAACATACAAAGCTATGTTGATTGAACTGTCTTTTTATTTCTAACTAACCCTGACACTGAAATGGCATGAAAGTTCATGATGATCTAATCGGGATCATCCCCATGTTCCCCAGTCCCTATGTTCCCCATTACCTATGTTCTCCGGTCCTTATTAAATTCCTGGATCTTCCATTGTATTGTGTACTTTATAAGCTTTGTAAGCTACAACAATTGTATCCATATTGTAAAAGAGGCATGATGAAACAAAATCAAACATACTCGTCAAAGTAACAATTTATGGAATATTAGGGTTAGGGTTAGAGTTCCTGGTGAACATAGGTACTGGGGAACATAGGACTGGGGAACATGGGTACTGGGGAACACAGCCATGAACCCATCTTATCCAGAGGTTCTGCAAGTCCTGAAGAGCTGTTCATTAGTTAATTAGCTAAATCCGGTGTATTTGGAACAGGGAAAACACTAAAATGTACAAGGCAGGACCAGGATTGGAAAACACTGATCTAGTCAGTGGACCTATTCTGCTATAAGTTAATTCTATAATCGAATGAAGTGTTCTACTTCATTACAAAAAGGAAACCCATGTGGTTGCCTTTTATCAGACATTCTCATGAAGTGTGAAGTTAATGCACACTCAATATGGTAGATGACAACAGATACTACATTTTGTGTGCTTCGATGATGGTAGTATTGTGCATTCTGTGCCTCTCATAGACTTTAACTTATAGGATAAACAGGCACCTTTTAGCAACTACCAAATTATTTGTGGTGCAAAATCTTAGTAACAATATGTGGCTTGCCACGTCCATTTATTTCATGTCCAAAATACACCACAACTATCCCTCATCTACCTACCATTTCCTAAACTCATCCTAATGTAATAGTTTTCTCTTAACAAGAGCACTGAATAGACCTTTTTTCCTGGTAAACTGTGTGTAACTCCATGAGAAGTGTAAAATGTCATGGAATCCCATGCTCACACATTTGTATATTTGTCATGTTTTCTTTCCTTATGACAGCAACATCCTACCATCTATATATATATATATATAAAATAACTGAGCTGAGGCGAGATTTGCATTCACTGACTGTTGAATGGGGAAACCAAGGTAACCCTAGCAGTTTCACACACACACACACACACACACACACACACACACACACACACACACACACACACACTGCCTAAGAACTTATGTGGGTGATGGAAATTTCCTCTCTCATTGATAAGTCACTTCCACAGAACATCTAAAGCGATTATAGGCAAGTAGAAGAATCCACTTCAATCATCAGTACATTTAACTATTCGTTAATTCGTTCTCAGTGAATTCTTTATCCTGGTGAAGCAGGAGTCGAACACAGCACTGGCTGTAGTAGTACGTCTTGGAGACCAGTCACCATGCCCGCACATATTCGTGCACTTGTGACATGTTTTGAGGAAGTTGAAGAAAATCTTGAGGAAGTTAAGAGGAAACCCACACAGAGGAAGGAAAAACCTCACATAAAGGGCAATTCTAATATAGTTTCATACAAACCTGTTAAAAATTATGTACAAGCAAGCCTCTGGGAAGAGACTTTCACGGATACTGTTGCATATCCTGCTGTTCTGCATATTGAAATACTGCATTCATTATATTAGCCGTACCATCTTATATTGCAATCACTGTGTGTCTTCCTGGTAGAATATAGACTACAGTCAGACAAGACTTCTTTATTGTCAAGTTTTATTTGTCCAAGCTATAAAATCTTTTTATATTATCTCATCATTGTAATGATATTTATTAATCCTTCACATCAGGGACATCATTCATTCATTTTCTGAACTGCTTAATCCTCATTAGGGTCGCGGGGAGGCCAGTTTATTCTGGGCAAGGGCAGAGTACACCCTGGACCATTGCAGGGCAGAAACTGTCGCAGGGCTGACATGTTTCAATGCAGCCTACTCGTGACGAACATCAGCAATGGTTCTTTTACATGCCTATCACCATAGACTGTGAGAGACATGGCCGACCTTTGATAACCCAGTTAGCTGCACTGGAGGGACAGCAGAGACATCCCACTGATAGTGATAGCTTGAACCCCCGACCTTGGAATCAGTAATCCAGCACCCTACCACCGGGCCACCACTGCCTCAGGGACATCATATTCTACTAAACAAGCCAAAATACTGCTCCCCCCATGTATATTTGCATTTTCCTCACTGTCTTTGTATAGTGCTACTCCATGAACTAGTGACTTATTTGACTGGTAAATGTGGTGTATACAAAATACTGTGGTTTATGTTTAACACACTACGTCACATAACATGATAAATAAAGAGCAGAAACATAGTATATAGCTTGATTTATTTATTTTTTTTGTCTGTAATTCAAAAGATGAAACAGCACCTCATGCGGTTCCATTTTCTGAAAATGAAAAAGGTTTCTGACTGTGGAATCTGATTCCACAGTGCGATAAAAGTTGTGTATTATTATTACTCAGTCAATTTAGACATATAGGAATACCTCTTATTACATAGAACATATTTCTTCTTTAATTCCAGATGCTTGTTTTAGTTTTTTACGTGATTAATAGTATGGGTGGAACACAGTCCAGTGAAAAATAGTTTTTAAGCATTTGCATTTCTTATCTCATAAGATCAGACAACGTATTTGTGAGTGTACATGTGTGTGTGTGTGCGCGCGCTGTTCTGTAAGTGAAGTTGGAAAGGGGAAATACTTTCAGTAAGCTCACAGAGGGTTTGTAGTGGAGACAGAAGCTTGTCCACTTGTATGACCACGATGCCTTCATACACTGTGACTGTTGCCACAGGCACTCAGTGGTTCGCTGGCACCGATGATTACATCTACCTGACCTTGGTGGGGACGGAGTGCTGCAGTGACAAAAAACTTCTGGATAAACCATTATATAATGACTTTGAACGAGGAGCGGTAAGATGTCTGTCAACTGTTTCACAATTTTGTTTTTTTTAATGATGTAAGAGAAGCTCTAAGCATTACCTCTAGAGAAGGTACCAAATGTAGTAAAGGAAAATACTTGACAAAGGAGCAATCTTGAGAAATCCATGAAGAATGGACTCTAAATTTAAATAGATTAATGCAAAATAAAGAAGAAAAATAATGTGAAATAAACGTAATGATCAGGATTTTAAAAACAGAGTTCTCCATACACAGATTATCTAATTTTCTCTAATTAGACTCCATGTAATTCCGTGTCCATGCTCATATCACAAGAACGATTATCTCTGTTTGAGGCGTCGCACCCTGTCTACTAGGAACTTTCATAATCAGCCAGTCTGATTTGTTAAGAAAACAAACACATTTTTCATATCTTAAAAATCAACCGTTGACCCCTAGTTTGTCTAACCCCAGGTGGATTCATATGACATCAAAGTGGAAGAAAACCTGGGTGACATCGAGCTTGTGAAGATTGAAAAGAAAAAGTACTGGATGCAAGATGACTGGTATTGTAAATACATAACAGTGAAGACACCCATTGGTGATTACATTGAGTTCCCCTGTTTTCGCTGGTTGGTGGACGATAAAGAGGTGATACTTCGAGATGGCAGAGGTGGGATCCTGTTGTTGTCTCTTCTATACATGTGGCTTGGTAAATTTCTATGATTTATTTGCTCTGAAGAATTGTCCTGACAGATAGGTGCTTTCTCCATGTGCGACTTGCAGCTCGTCTGCCTCAGCATGAAAAATCCCGAATGGCAAAACAGCACAGACGCAAGGAGCTGGAAAACAGACAGAAGACTTACAGGTTGATCAGAAATTAACATCTTAAGCGATTATGTATGTGCTGCACTGAATACAAATGCTTTGAGCAAGAGAAACTGCTTCCTTTTTGTCTGCTCTCATGAATGGCTTGTTTTAGCTGTATCAGAAAAATAATACAATGGATCAGGATTGCAGAATTTTTTTATTTAATTTTGAAATATCTTACAGTTGTAGCTCTTTTAATTTTTTTGTACTCGTACAATGACAATAAGTGCTCTTTCTATTACTATTTCTAAATTTCATGTTTAATAATGTCTTCCATAGTTCCTGGATTATAAAAAAAAAAATCATGTAAATATTTCCCTTGATGCCTTTACTTGCACTAGGAAATGTGTGTGTGTGTGTGTGTGTGTGTGTGTGTGTGTGTGTGTGTGTGTGTGTGTGTGTGTGTGTGCACATGTAATTATTACCATTTCTTACTGTAGATGGAAGGAATGGCATCCTGGTTTTCCCATGAGCATTGATGCAAAAGCCCATAAAGAACTACCGCGGGACATCCAGTTTGACAGTGAAAAGGGCATTGATTTTGCCCTCAACTACAGTAAAGCGTGAGTTCTGTGATGTAATCATTCCTAGTTAAAGTGTTAGGTTCCTAGTTACAAATTGACCTACCTACTGCTATAACATGTCTGGATCCTCTAACAGACCGTCATTGTACTGTTGCAAGTAGCATTTGCATCTAACTTCAGTCAGACGTCTAAACACATGCAATCGATTGTGAAACAGTTGTTTCCTGGACATTACATTCTGTACATTTGTATCTTTACATAATATATATAAATATATATATATCTGTAATTAAATACATAAATCTGTAGTTAAATAGTGGTTGATACATTTTTTTATCCCATTATTTTCATCATCAGTGTAATTATGAGAGCATGAGAGCATATTAATCGTTTACTCCTGAAACCTGTTTCATGCACTTAGACATCAAGAAAGATGTTATGTGGTTCACTGAGTGTTTGTTTCAATCGGTAATCAGAATCTAACCATAAGATTGGTCATCTTGATTAAACTTGCTTTTGTATGTGCTTAATTTTTAACTTGTTTTATTATTGCAGGTAGCCGCTTAATAACTTAACATTGGACTGCAGATGAAAATTAGTACATTTTGGTTAAATCTGTTGCAGTAATGCTGGAGTTGGTAAAAAAAAAAAAAAAAAAAAAAGCAAAATATGAAAGTAGTATCTCTTCATGGCTCCGGCTAAATCCTCCTCTGTCCTTAAGGGCCCTTCCAAAGCCTTGCTCCCCTCCACATGTGTTCTGACTGCAAGTTCATGCATGGTTGTGTCACACACAAGCAGGGACACATGGGAGCATTTGATTAGATCTGCCCATGAGGCAGTGATTGGTCTGCATTTTTACATAATTGCAGTGGCCACATATTTTTTTCTGACCTCTTGCGATCTTATAACTTATTGACTGCTGTTGGGTCTAAAGACCATTTTATCCATTATAACAGTTTGTGTATACAGCTAAAAATGTACCAACCCCACCTTTAATGCGCAGTTTCCGAGGTCAAACAAACAAACAAATAAATAATCAGTTTAATGACCACAATCTAATCTACATTACGTGTTATAGATTCTGGAGTGCATGCAACAATATTAAAACCAGTGCTTTGTTTTCTTCTAGGATAGAGAACCTCTGTGTAAACCAGTTTATGCACATGTTCCAGTCCTCTTGGGGAGATTTTGCAGATTTTGAGCGCATATTTGTGAGGATCAAGAACACAATATCAGGTTCTATGTTTGAATATTTAGACTGCTTTATCCTCGAACAGTATTAAGACTCGGGAGAAACAATACACAGTATATCATTTTTCTACCCAGTGCATTAAGAGATAACAGTATTAGTAAGTTTAGCATAATTTTGAGAAATTGAAAACAATCTGTTGGACGTTATGACTTTAATCATGTTTTCCCTCTGGACAGAGTATGTGATGCAGCACTGGAAAGAGGACTTTATGTTTGGTTATCAGTTCTTAAATGGCTGTAACCCTGTCATGATCCAGAAGTGTACCAAAATACCAGATAAGTTTCCAGTCACTCATGAAATGGTGAAGGACTGCTTGGAAGGAGACCTCACTCTGGAAAATGAGCTTAAGGTAACTAAACATTGATAGTGACATTAAATACTAATAAAACCCATAGTATTGTAAAAGTGTCATTGTGGTTTTTTTGGTTTGCAGGCAGGAAACATATTCATAGCGGATTATGAGGTAATGAACGACATCAGCCCTAACGCTACAGATCCTTGCACCCTGCAGTATTTGGCGGCACCTATTTGCCTGTTTTTCAAGAACGGTCAGAACAAAATTTTGCCAATCGCCATACAGGTATATTATTATACTACCTAAAATACTCGCTAATTGCAATGTGTTGTGCAATTACATTTCTATTTATTTATCTACATTTTCTCCTGGTTCAGTAAAAAATAATGCAGATAAGAGATATTTTCAAAAATCTAATTGTTTATTTTTATTCTAAAATTTAATTGTAGCAGTATGATTTCATGCTCTCACAAAGAAAAAAGTGCCACCTTTTAATTTATGTTTATTTATAGGTTTCCTTTGCATTACTGGGTTTTCTCCCACAGCTGAAAAACTTTTCATTAGGTGGATTCGCCAGCTGTAATTGCCTCTAGGTGTGAATAAGTGTTTTATGTCCTGTGATGGATGTATTCCTGTCTTACATTCAGTGTTCCCAAAATAGGCTCCTGATCCACACAACCAGGATAAATAAATGATTACTCAGTAAATGATTTCTGCTAGTATTGTCATTTTAATTTCACAGATTGTGATGACATGGCCATAACATTTTTCTCTATGTGTTGTAAGCTGAGTCAGACCCCAGGGGAAGACAGCCCAATCTTTGTGCCTAGAGATGATGAATTAGACTGGCTATTGGCCAAGATCTGGGTGAAATCTTCAGATTTTCATGTGCACCAAACAGTAACACACCTCCTGAGGACTCATCTGATATCAGAGGTTTTTGGCATCGCTATGTTCCGACAGTTGCCAGCTGTTCATCCAGTGTTCAAGGTGTGCCATTTTTACACTTTGTATGTCATGCATTATTGAGGTGAAACAAAACCAATCATAAATGAAACATGAAATAGACTAACCAGAGGACTAAATTGTGCAAAATTTATCAGACCTAAATTGTGCAAAGACATTTTGAAACACGTATTTCCAATTTCCAGTTGCTTGTGCCACATATTCGTTTCACAATTGCCATCAATACAAAAGCACGTGAGCAACTTATCTGTGAATGTGGAATCTTTGACAAGGTATGTGTATCCTGCAATACACTTTTACACCATACCGTACTTCCTCTCAACCTGTGGTGTCCTTAGGAACCACATTGCCACATTGACTTTATGTGTGTGTGTGTGTGTGTGTGTGTGTGTGTGTGTGTGTGTGTGTGTGTGCGTGTGTGTGTGTGTACTCATCCTGCGAGCTCATGATACAAGTGGCGGTGGTCGTATACAGCTC
>JBCNYH010000027.1:36199519-36216575 GCA_039654325.1 Tandanus tandanus | reverse complement strand
TGATTTTATTTTGATATTTTTCCTGAGCAACTTGATTTTATTTTGATATTTTTACTGAGCAACTTGATTTTATTTTGATATTTTTCCTGAGCAACTTGATTTTATTTTGATATTTTTCCTGAGCAACTTGATTTTATTTTGATATTTTTACTGAGCAACTTGATTTTATTTTGTGAATATAAACAAACTTAGAATTTGATGCCCAATGCAGACTCTACAAGTTGGGACAGAGTTAAACTAAGATTGAAAAGTTTACAGAATGTTCAAGTAACAGTCCTAAACTAATTGGTAGCTGGTGAGGTTACATGATTGGGTATAAATAGCATCAAGCAAAGGCTTGGTTTCTGCAATCAAGGATGGGTCATGGCTCACCACTTGAGGTGAAAATCACAAAATAATTGTTAATCTGTTCAAAAGGAACATTTATCAAATGCAAGATTGCAGAGAATTTAGATATTTCAAAATCTACAAAACAATATCGTGAAAAGATTCATGGAATTTGGAACACCTCAGTGTGTAAAGGGCAAGGTCAAAAACCACTGTTGAATGTGCATGTACTTTCAAGCCCTAGGACCGCACTACCTGAGAAACGTTCATACTTCCTTCGTACTGTGACAAATGTCACAGTGCTGAGGAGTACTTCGAAAACCCATTGTCACTTAACACATCCTGTGCCCATTAATGCAGCCTGAAAAAGTATTATGTGAGGAAGCCACATATCAATTGTATGCAGAAAATATCCCTGAGCTCATCTCAGATGGACTGAAAGAAAGTGGAACTGTGTACTGTCACCAGATGAGTCCACATTTCAGCCTGTTTACAGGAGACAAAATGGCATCAACTTTTCATTGCTGTCTTTATTGTTAGCAGAGAAAGGTGTAAAAGTCAACATCTGTGATGGTAATGGGGTGCATCAGTGCCCTCTTCATAGATGAATTGCATGTGTGTGTGTACCATTGACACGGAGGCATATATTGGAGTTTTGAAGACATATTTTGCTATTAAGGCAGTTCGTCTTTCAATGCCAGGCCTCATTCTGGGCAAGCTACAATCGTGTGGCCTCATAGACTGTGTGCGTGCGTATGTGTGTGACTAGTCTGCTGCCAGTCCAGTCCAGATGTGTCTCCTACTGGAAATGTGCATCATGAAGAGGAGAATAGACCATGGATAGTTGAGAAACTGAAGTCTTACATCAAGCAAGGATAGAAAAAACTTCCATCGCAAAAATTGCAACCATTAGTAACAATTAGTATTTTTATCAGTGATAACAAAACTGTAATTAAATCAAAAAGTGATATCAGAAAATATCCCAGCTTTTATGGAAATAGACACTGTATATTATAAGGACATGCAAGCGAAAATGTGTGTGGGGGGAGGCAATATTTGTAACATTTTTTATATAAGCTCTTTTGGATGGATCTTTGTAGAAGCCAGTCAGTTCTGATGAAGAGGAAGATAATGAAGATTCTGACTTATTTGGAGAATCTGACAAGGATGATGATGAAGCCAGAAAGGTGAATAATTTACATTTGGCAATTCAACGCATTGCATCAATATATCACCCTGGTACATGCAAAACATTTCTGGATGGTTATGTTTTTGCTCTATTATCTTTTTAAAAAGTAATGTAGGACAATGCTGTTAGATTGTATTTCATAAAAAATATATTCTCACTTAAAAAGAATGAGCTTAATTCAGTGAGATAGGCTTTCATTGCCAAAATGGAGACTTGAGCATATTTTGACATACATTTTCATACATTTGTGGCATTTGGCAGATGCCCTCATTCAGAGTGACTTACATTTTTCTCATTTTTACAACTAAGCAGCTGAGGCTCAAGAGTCTTGCTCAAGGGCACAGGGGCTTGAACCACCGATCTTCAGATCAATCACCCAAAGTCTTAACTACTGAGCCACCATGGCCCCTGACATAGTTTACTCAGTATACGTCCTGGCTGATTTTTGGCCTCTGCTTGGTTTTCAGGATGACGTGGGTCCAACGTCTTTTGCTGATCAACTGGCTGCGAGAATTAAAGATACAGCAAAAAAGCCAGATGCAGACCGTACATGTAAGTTCATAGTTCATTCCCATTCTGTCTTTATATGTAAGAGAATTAGCTTTTTTGGTTGCACTTAGAGGCTTTTTATTTGGGTCATTTTCATATTTTTATTTAATTTTGTTCAGATTTGCATGTTTAATTCTTTTTAAGCATTATCATCAGGCACATCTGCCACCAAGAAGAAAAACCACGGACCAAAACTACTAGTGACACAGGGTACATGTAACATTATTCACACTGTATGAGGGGTTCCTTCACTCAAAATGTCTTACTGTTTCTTTAATAATGTTTGTAATTCTTTTAACAGGAAAATTAACACTCATAATGACATAATTGTCACTGAGATAAAATGACAATGTCTCGCTCATGTCTACCAACCTTTCTTTTTTTTTTTTTTGTTACACAACTTACTCATTTCTCTTTCATTCGTATCTTTATAAAATCCCCCAAAGAAGACATCTTCACACTTCATTGTTTATTGTGCAAATCACATGACAAACTGGTCAATTTTCACATCCATTTTGTTCTAGTGGAAGATGATGATATGTTCAAGCCTCCAAAAATGGAAGATGATGAATATTCTCCATTTGGAGGGAAGGGTGGTCTCTTTAGTGGAGGTAAAGGCCTGTTTGATGATGATGATGAGGTAAGTGGTCATATATGGCTTTTTGATTCTTAAATATTTAATAATGATCACATGAAAAAATGTGACCTGCTCCAGTATAATATGGATTAAGTCACAAGGTGGTGTTTTAAGCAAGAGCCAAAGTAAGTTGAAAATGGTTTACCTGTACGAAAATGCGATATCACCAAAAATACATCCTTCAAAGAATAATCTACAACATAACCAAGTTCAAATATCCATAAACACAATTTATCCTTGCTAAAATACTTGTTTAAGAAAGGGTTCCATGTCCAAGTTGTTGTAAAACAATAGAAATATCCACTTATGTTGCCGATTTTCAATCCACTTTCATGATTGCTAAGGGAATTTCCTTATTATTCATATTCACTACCAGAATACTCTTCCTACTTACGGAATCCCAGAAGGAGTCCCCGAATCATATACCGGTAAACCAATGACAAGCCTCAAAACACATGACCCGGTGTAAATAGAACTCATCTATTGCTAGGAAGACGCTAGGAAGATTGTGCTGATTGGTCGAGGGCCAGATTCATTTAGTTTTTGGATGTTAGCAAGTTTCAGATGTGGTTCTGTAATCATAATTGCTATTTTCTTAAAAGTAGCATTTCCTTATTAGTGATATTCAAAGTGATGTAACTCAGTAAATTTTCATGCTATAATCATGTATTATACCTCATTTTAAACCGTATTAAATTCTCAGTAGGTCAAATATCCTACTTAATCCGTATTATGCTGGAGCAGGTCATAAATGTGTTTGTTAATGTTAAATCCTAATTCTTAACAAATTTTTTATGATTTTCTATGTGTTCGCAGGGTGATCTCTTTTCTGAGGTCCCCAAAAATGAGAAGGAGCAAGGAACATCTCAGAAATCAGGTACCACACCATAAGCAACCTAAAATTACTCCCCTATCCTAAAGTTTATTTTAGGAAAATGTATAGCTAATAAGCTGCATCTTGTAAGCTGTATGTGTGTTTTAAATCTGTAACCTATTTGTTTCGGGTTTTCTAGAGAGTACCAACACTAAGAAAATACCCACAGGTGCAGTTTCTATTTTCCCAGGTACATTTACTTTCCAGATAAATTACCTGAACTGTATCAGTAAGATTTTTTTTGCCTTTTAGTGAGGGATGTTCGTGTTCTTTCCTGACAGAAACCAGTCTCTTTGGCTCACCAAATGGCTCAGACTCATTAGAGAACAAACAGACCATCAGTCAAGTGAAATCAAAAATGCCAGCAGCTCAACAGCAGACCTCAGTGGGAGGTGGTCTTTTTGATGACAATGAGGACGATGATGACTTTTTCAGTGGAAAGACACTCAAAAAACCAACGTCTGGTGAGTTGGTGTAGGCCAGAGTCACTGAAGCCCCATTGCAAGACTATTACTTGTCAAAAATAGTAGATTTTGAAGTAAAACTCATCTCTTTTATTCAGCTGCACAAGAGAAAGTCAAACCAAAGATGACACCGGACCTGTTTGGAGGCGATGAAGATGATGATGAGGATGGTGACATTTTCGGTGTGGGTTCTCGTTCTACTGTTTCTCAACAAAGCAAGAAAGGCGTTGAAGAGGAGGATGTGCAACCACCTGAGAAAAGGGTAGTTAAGAATATTTCTACATATATTCCCAAGTGACACGAAGTTCAACTGCGCTGAACTTTCACTCAAACGATAACCAATCAGAGCTTAAAGATACCGTTGACTGACAGATGCCGGCAAACACAAAGTTCTCCAAAACATTTTCCTTACATGGACCATGCAAAATAGGTGATTCGTTCAGCGGCAAGGCGACTCGCGTGTCGCTCGTCGTTTCCTGTGTGAATGCGGCGCCTTCACAGTCCAGTTTACGGTAATATGTAAATAATTAACTAGTGATCAGTGGTTATATTGGATACAAAATCCAACGTGAGATTCAGACACACCTACTATTAATCATCAGGCTTAAGGCTTAGAGTACTGTACTCAGTGTTTTAGGAATGCAAGATCTCCTGCGCTTGTTGAATAAGCATTAAAGTTTAATGAGACGTCTGCTTGCTTAGTGCTAATAAATCCTTTTAGAATAATTTAAATAGATTTTTAGTCAGTCTGTTCAAGGAAGATGATTCAGTTTTAACATAAATGTTTATGGTATAGACAGCTGGTTCTGCAGTTCTCCATTTTTTCCTTTCAAACCCAACAATTTCCAGGCAATATTTCAAGAAAGACTTTGCCACTCGTCATCAAACTTTGCATACTTACTCTTTTGGGGTATGTCTAGAAGTGATGTTGTCTCTAAGCTGCTGTGGCCAGTACTCAGTCCGCGCGCTGTGTTGTTGGACTGTCGCAAAGTCCAATTTTCTCTGACGTAGCAAAACACTCTTTCAGTACTTAAACAATTTGAAAAACGGTGCCTCCCATATTGAGCTATTTTCTCAGTTGAGCCTCTTTATTAGTGCAGCTCCTGAGAGGAGCCCCATGTGCATGAAGCATGACTGATTGACTGTCCCGTGTCTGTCCGTCCTTCTGTCTTTCTGTGCTGATTGGCTCCAGAATAAATAGGTTAAAACTTTAGGTTCCTCACAACGTTTCGCGTCCATGGTTAATGTAACCAAGTTCCTTCACATGACTCGAAGAACTGAGCTGAATACACATATTCACACTTTATGTAGTGTAACCGTCAAACACTTAAATTTTAAAGGTTTTTATTTTCGGTGGCAGACTGCAGAGGTGCATGCTGGGATATTTGAGAACTAATGGTGTTGTGATTTGTTTCTATGTGTGATGTCATCAGTCCTTTGTGCTCGTCATCACCCCCACCTCCGACACACACACACACACACACACACACACACACACACACACACACACACACACACACACACACACAGTGTTTGCGGCAACACAGAACATGAACTTGTTAGACGGATAATTAAACTAACAAGACTGATGATACAAATGAACGAAGTAGTCAGCTAGTAAAAGGCGGTGAACAGAAAACTCAATGTTAACCTTTCCTTCTTCTGCTCCAGAGCAAATTCGGGAAACGCAGGGGAAACCTGTTTATTTTATTCCTTTTTTAAGAAGCTGCGCAACTCATAGCACCAGCCTCAGGTACCTATCAGTAGAGATATCTATCGGGAGCTCCGCCTTTAGACGGTGCCTAAATCAGGGGTGTCAAACCTTGAGCGAAGAGTGGGTGCAGGTTTTCATTCCACTCAAGCAGTAGCCACACCGCCCACTGTGGAAATCAATAATCTTCACTTTCAATAAACTCTCAGACCTGCACCTGCACCCACACCAGCCTGCTACGGATACATTTTGACACCCTGACCTAAATCTTTATTTATATGTTTTTTCCCCTCATTTTCCCTATCTCATAGATAAATAATATTTCACTTCCTAGTTGTGTGATTTCTAATAACCCTACAAACAATGCAAGTGAATTGAATTGAATAATAAATTTGTTTGCACGCAGTTACCCGCCGGTGCCATCTCTATGTTTGGACCTGGCACAAATAGTCTTCTTGTAGAAAGCCTGAAGAAACGTCATCCTTCAACAAGTGAGGAGTCTGTGAGATCTGAGGAGGTAAAAAAAGATCCTCATTCTTTCTTGATGTCTGTCCCATTTTTTATTTTCCAAGCTGGTGACTTTTTATGTAATGTGTTTGCTTGTTTGATTTTTCCTAGAATATTCCCCCTCCTGTGGTCAAACCACCAGTTGCTCCTAAAACTAAAGAGAAGCCACAGGCCAGGATTCTTTTCTCAGATGACGAGGAATCCCAAGTATGCTTTTTCTTTCTTTCTTTTTTTAAAATTGTTTTTCTTTTGAATTACATAAGCAATATCTTTATCACCATATTTTTCTTTTGCATTTAATCTTTTGCCAAAGATATTCCCTTCTGTGCCAAAAAGTCAATCAAAACCAGAACCCAGCAAAGCTACGATCTCTATATTTGATGATGATGAGGAGGAGGTGAGTGTAAACAGATCAGTTCTAAGATAATATAGCGCAAACTGCAGAGCTTAATACCAAATACCTGACCGGGTATTTTAATAATCATTTTCTGTGTTTTGTAGGATCTGTTTTCCTCTGTGCCAAAATCTCAATCAGTTCAGGTCAAACCTGCAGTGTCCCAACCCAAGAAAACCTTATCAAGTACGCTTTTTAGTGATGATGAGGTATTGAAAATTTTTTACCTTCTTTTCCTACCATTGGAACATTAGGATTCATTCTGTGCAGAACCCGGTTGTTGTCATTGAACAAATCTATGTTTACTGTATATCTCCCAGGACCAGTGGATGAGTGCCCAGCCCAGCCCAGCCAAGCCCGACATGAAGAGTGGTGGGATGAAGGCTAGCACCAGTGCCCCCTCCAGGCTTCCCAGTGTTAAAGCGCCACAGAAAGATAGCTTGTTTAAGGACGATGATGACAGTGATCTCTTCGCAGCCACAAAGGAGTCAAGGTACCCTTAATATCACCTTCATTTTAACCAGAAACTTGAAATTTCACTGACCCTCCTCCCCATCACCATCAGCTGTACATTTTCCATCGCTATAGTATCTGAATAAGGACATTTATATTTGTTCTTTCAGTCAAAAGAAACCTCAGAGAGTCTCCCTCCTGTTCGAGGATGAAGACAATGAAGACAAAGGTTCACTCTTTGGTTTCAAACCATCTTTAAACAGAGGAGCTCCGGAAGTCAAAGTAAGCTTAGTGAAATATGAATTGCATTTTTGTATTCATAATGAATTGCTGCTACATGTGTGCAAGAAGCAGGGTTTGTATTTGATTTAAGCAACCACAAAGAGCTTGCAATAGGAATCTGATTAAACTCCAACAGGCCAATATCTAACCACATGAGGTATAATTTATTTAGTTTCACACAGACTAGCCAGTGTGAAATGCAACTCTAGAGGCTATCACTGTTACACAAGCAGACAGAGAGCATACTGGTTCATGGAGGAGCAAATCAAATATGAGTTTGTATATATATTTCAGGTGCCTGCTGCTGCGTCTCAGACTCCCTCTCTGTTTGGCCCAGAGGAGGCACAAAAGGAAGCGGCGAAGGTGTCTGAGAAGAAGCTTTCAGACAAGAAGCCTATGGAGGCTACATCCTCTCCTGAGGAGACTAACAAGAGTAAAAAGCCTGCTGGAGCTGTTAGCTTGTTTGGAGGAATTAATGTGTTAGGAGACGAAGCCAAATCCACCACAGTGAGGATGAAAATTATGCTGCTGCCTTTCAAGTATTTGATGTCTTTTTTAGCAAACCAATGTGCGCGCGCGTGTGTGTGTGTGTGTGTGTGTGTGTGTGTGTGTGTGTGTGTGTGTGTGTATATATATAACAGAAACAGAGCAGGAATGTACTGGAGAACATTGATGATCTTGACTGGCATAAGGAAACCCCACCGCCCATGGAATCAAAGAAGAAAAAAGCCACAAAAAACGCATTTAGTCTGTTTGATGATGATGATGATGACGAAGAAGAGGAACCTGATGATATACCTTCTCTTTCCACAGTGACCAAGCATACGGACAAAAGTACATTAAAGGTTGGCTTCACTATCCAGGCCTATGTGCGTACATGTGGATCCGTCTAATTTTAACACATTGTTGCCAAAAGTCTTTGGACATCTGACCATCAGGTGTTATTTAAACATCCTATTGCAGATTTAATCGCTGTTTGAGGCTATAACAGCTGCCACTCTTCTGTGAAGGCTTTTCATTAGATTTTGGCATCTGGCTGCATAGAATTGTACTCATTCAGTCACAAGAGCACTAGTGAGGCTGACCAGGCACTAATGCTAGCATAGTCTGTGGTGTTCCACTCCAGCTTTGGCAAACCATGTCTACATGGGCCTGGCTTTGAGCCCCTTAGTTCTATTGGCGGCTTCAGCATACAGAGACATTGTATACAATTGTGTGCTCTCAACAGTTTGAAGAGAAACCACATATGAGTTGACGATCAAATGTCCACATACTTTTGTAAAAGTTAATGAAGGGATCAAAGATTCGAGAGGAGGAAATGTCTTTTTTTGGCGTTAACAAGGAATCTTTTTATACAGCAGTAACAGTGCACATGTTTGTGTTTGACCAGTGTGATATTGGGAAATAATGTACAGAAATATGGGTCATTCTCTGAAACTGGGTCAAATTTAATGATTCACATTTTGGAAAAACTGTAAAGAATTAAATGAGCAATCCCTGCCCAAAACATACCACATGGACACATACAACAGGTCAGACAAAATAATTTGAATACATCCAGTAAAAAGAAAAAAAAAAGAATTTTTTGTGCAAAATTGGTTGCAGTGTGTGGATGAAAATTGTGGCATTTTTTTTGTTGTTACTTATGTTTCATGCCATGCTATTGCTGAAGTATCAACTCAAAGTGCAAATAGTAAGGCTTGCAATAAAGATCTTGCATTAAAAGTTATATTCAAAGTAGAAATTTCTTTTTCTTTTAAGGCCTACTGAATAACACCTAGTGCACATTACTGTGAATATGTATACAGTGAGTTAATAATGTAATAATGCTGGATGTGTTTTAGTCTAAGGAACCGAAAACATCTGTGAAGAGCACAGGCGTATTTCAGGATGAGGAGCTTCTTTTCAGCCCGATGCAGCAAAGAGATAACGACCCAGAGGTGGACCTCTTTGCTACCTCTGCTAAACCCTCAGTAAGTTTAAACTACAGTGCTTTAAGAAGGACTATTTCTCTGATCTGTTGAATAATTCCTTTCTTGTTCTGTTAGTGAACGTTTATGTTTGGAGTAAAAGATAGTGGTGTTTTTTTTTTTTTTTTTGTTCTAGACACCTAGCTCAGTGAATCCTGCTGTTTCAGCATTGTTTGGGGAGGATGAGGATGATGATGACCTGTTCAGCTCTGCAAAGCCTCTACAAAAACCTCCTCCGGTAGTACACTTGGATTTCTTTCTATATACATCTTTAAGGAGTCTGTTTTGTGTGTGTGTTTTGTTTGTAATGTATGGAATTGTCTATGTAATTTTGAGGTCAGATTTTTTTTTTTTAAACATCTCAAACATGTCACTAAATGCACCAAGAGTAACAGCTATGAGCACAAAAAAACAGAGCTGCAGTATAAAATAGATATTAGAAAAAGCTGTCAACTATATTCACAGTAAGGCCTAATTTCCGGAGAAATTTATTTTAAATTACCCTTACGTTAGGACATCTGTCAAACTCATGTGGAAGTGTTATCATTGACTTTTTATGGCAAGATTACAGGACAGGAAACCTTGGAAGATACACGGTATACCATAAAGTTTACCATTATGTCAAACCTAACGTACGCAAGGGGTGTGTAGCGTACGCAATGGGTGTGTTTGTTATCATTGACTTTTTATGGCAAGATTACAGGACAGGAAACCTTGGAAGATACACGGTATACCATAAAGTTTAGCATTATGTCAAACCTAACGTACGCAAGGGGTGTGTAGCGTACGCAATGGGTGTGTACGTAAGGTGAAAGTCTGTTTACTTGCTCAACCACAGCAGTCTTTTGTTGCATGTAGTACAAAAGATGTGGGTTATATCTAACATGTAATGAATTTGAAAATGACTACTTTCTTTTTTTTAAATCCCTGTTTAGCATATTGTGACTCATAGAAAACTATGAGGGAATCAGGAGCATGTGTAATTCTCATTGTATTTAATTTTCTGCATTTAGAAAGTGCCAGCCAAGCCGAGTAAGGCTACACATGAAGAAACTGATAAAGGTTCAAGTACAGTACAGTCAGCTAAGAGTGAGGTATGTGAAGTTAGTCATTTACACTGTGCTCACGTTTTGATTTAGTTCGTTTCTCAGAATAATAATTAAAAAAAAAAAAAAAAAAAAAAAAAAAAAGGACTGAAGAGACCCTTTTTTTTATTTCTGGACTTGTCTGTATGAAGCTAAATAAATAAAACTTTGCTATGGACGAAGTTTAACATTATAAACAAAATATATTGAAATGTTACTGTACTTTATAAGTAAATGAATACAGTCTCTGAAATGGGGAAAACAGTGTCCCTGAGGTGTTACCCATAAATGGTGCTTATAATTTGGTAAAATGCCCACTTTCCAATGCCTCGTTTTCAGACACCGTAGAGGTGCAAGACTCGTGCTGTATGAAAGCTAGTAAAGAGCTCTTTTAATGGTTATATTTTAACGGTTAATGTGTTTTCTTCAACCATGTGACTTAAAATGCAGCGCTATCAGACTCTCTATTATTTCACAAGAGCAGATTACTGGTAGGGCAGCACAGGGGCAGAGTGATTAGCATGAAGGTATTGGGTTTGAGTCTCGGGCACAGCGAGGGCGTTTCTGTCTGGAGTGTGCTTGTGTGTTCCTCTGGGTACTCCGGGCTCCTCCCACAGTCCAAATACATTTATATTAGTCTAATCGGTTGTTCCAAATTGGGGGTGTGTGAGTTTGTGTGTGTGTTGGCCCTGCAATGGTCTGGGAGCTGTTCAGGGTGTACCCCACCTTCACCCAGTGTTGGCTGAGATAGGCTCCATTCACCCCGTGACCCTTGTAGGATTACGCGATTTGGCAAATGTGTGTGATTGAGATTGCTGGTAATGGCCCAGGCTCCAGACAAAACACCTTTCATGCGACCAGCACGCTGTCTTTATATTTTAACTCTATGGGTTGTGCAAACCTGGACTGCTATTGTTCACAGTGCAATTGTATCATATGTATAATTAATTAAATACTAATGTATGAATGTAAAATTGTACATTTTCATGATGTACCCGTCACATTTTTTTGCATTGTGATGCATCATGCCGCATGGCATTGTTGACCCCAGTATTATTTATAAGCTTTAAATAGATCTGCTTAATGGTTAATTATCCTCTGGCAATTTTATCTTATACCAGCTATCTGTATAATATTATGTAACCCAGAGACAACAGAACTCCTGTATGGTGTACGTGGACATGGCTTTTATGTTAGTTTAGAAAATAAAATCATACAGTAAAGTATTATAAATGGTATTAAAATGTAATCATTGTTATTGATTGCACAGAAGCCTTCAAGCCCTGTAAAACCTAAAGAAACGTCATCAAGGATTGGAAAACTTCAAGTAATGTTTAATGATTCACCTTTCCTTTTTCTTCCTGTTTGTTACTGTATAAGAACTTTTTTCCATAGTGGCTTCACTCACAATGAATTTTATTCACCACAACAAGGCCACAGAGCTTTGGCATCTGACTAACATGACTCTCTTTAAGCAGTTTAAATCTCTATTTTCAGCTGTATCTATAGGTCACACTATAAGGACTGACATCTGCACCTACCTTTGCTTCATTTTCCTCTGTTGTACTGTTGTTCCTCTTCAGTGAATTTCTCCACATGTACAGCATGTTTTAAAATATCCTACTGTCTGTACTTCTAGATCTTTTCTCCTGTGTTATCTTGAGTATGGGATCAGACTATCTATTGTGGACTATATGGCAACAAAGTATCGATATCATCGCAAATTATTTCACTATTCGTGGTTCAGTATGCATATAACACTATTGCAGTTAGTGTATCAAGTACTGTTGCTGATTGGATATTAACGTAGCTTCTTGTACTGAATGCTTCAGCAAATATCAAATCATTTATTTTAGACATTTAAAGTGTACTGGTATTGGTCATCCTTACAGCATATGTAATTTGTGGGTATGTAATACGTTTAATCGATACAGATGCATGTTAGGGTGTGTCTTAACAATATGGGAAAATGTAATCTTTAGTATTTTGTACTGGCCAGGTTAAAATATTGTGACACTTCATACAAAAACTCAACGCGGCCAAAGTTTAGCATCTATGTACCAAGTCTAGCGTGCGAGACTATATATTAATATATGTACTATTGCCAAATATACCATTTGGCCTGTTTCTCCCATATGGCACACAATGAAAACCTGGCCAGCATTTATTTCGAAACTTTGAAATTTAGACACACCCTAATGCATATTTTAACATAACCGACCCTAAAAAGCACAAAACTGGGTTATTTTATCCAGTGGATTACTAATAGAGGCTAAACCTATGTTTAGCAGGCGTTTTCCCCCAGAAGTTGCGTGAACACTTTGGGATGAGTTGATGTCTCTTGTGGAGACAGTGAAACGTTACATTCTAGTGACTCTGAGGATGAGAATGCTGCCGGAGATGTGTGTGACAATAAATCCAAAATGGCTTACGCAGCTATCATTTTGTTGACTCCGCTTTCCTGTCATCAGTTGGTTTAGGAACGAAACCACCGCGATTTCTGCGCTTGTTGTTTGTGCAGCTCAGCACTGGCCGATAATGTGTTATGCTACACGGGTCAGTGTCGTAGCCCAACCAATCCACCGAGTTCACGTTACTACCAGACTGGAACAGCCAGTCAGAACATCAACATGTCTCTGAGCATGCCTAGAGTCGCAGCACTCACGCACTTTGAAAACGGGCAAGAACTGATGTTATACATGATCGTTTTAAATAGCTAGTAACACTAATTCATCTCAGGTGCCCTTTAATGGAAGATTAATTCTACTCATAGGCTCTATTTTTAAATGTGGTAGTATATCATAAGCGCCCCAGATAAATTGTTTCCTTCACAAACAACAGTGCTTTATAGTACAACGATAAGTTATGTATTGATCAACTTGATGTATAACTGGTTTGTCAGGCTGAGGATGGTTGCTGGAGGGTACATATGACCAGATTAAGGTGTGATATTGTTTTGATGAGCATAACACTTTGTATCTGCAAAATCACTCGACCTCAATCCTACTGAAAATCTGGGAATGAGAAGGAATGTCCAGGTTAAATCTCTGGTGATGTCCTTTTCCAGAAACGCTAGTGCTGTTAAGGCAAAGGAACAGAGATGGTGCATGTGGTGAAGGTTATAGTGATCGTCTTTGCAGTTCACAGTTTAGTACATGGTACTTTTTTTTTTTTTAAACAATGGAATAAAGCTCCAGGGATTTTATTTATTTTATTTTTTAGATTAAAATGTCCTAGCATTACTTCCTGCCCATCACACGTCACACATTTATTTGCTGAAGCTTGTCATGTCATTGTCATGCTGAATATGAAGCATTTAATTACATTCATCTAAGGGGTGTAACCTCTAGATAATAACACATAACCACCGATAGATTGGTGTATCCTGATTTATTTTTTAATATAGGGATTTTTTTGAAGTGTCTTGCGATATGATATTTTTTGCCATATAACCTGCATTTAACATCTATTTATTTTCTGTAAGACCTTTAGACTGATTTTATTTCTTCTAACAGCATTTCTGGAATATTTCTTTAAATCTTTTTTTTGTCCTCTCAGGCAAGTTTGGCCATCAACCCTGTCAGCCTCATGCCAGGAGCAGGTCCACGTGTTCCAAGTGCAGTCAGTATAACTCCTGATCTGGCTCACTCCTCCTCACCCAGAATGGCCTCGACTGCCCCTGCGGGACTCCAGGTTGCTGCTGAGGGAGGGATCGGCTTTGACACACCAGCTCAGGTCACCACACTACAGAGTGCCAATAAGGTGGGTCAGACTTTGCCTTTTTAATTGGTACTTGCCTTATGGCTACACTATTTAGCTCCCGCCCACAAAGTGGCTCGGAAGCTATAGGAATGGGTTCTGTCTGTCCGTCACACTTTAGTTTCCGGACATTTACTTGCTGCGCACTGAAGCTGGGACTTTCAAACTTGGTATGCTGGCTCACTACTGTGAGTGCTAGGATGAGTTTGTGTGTGAGTGACCTTGACCTACCTTTCAAGGTCACAGAGGCAAAACTGTATATTAGTTGTCGCGCGCTGAAGCTGGGGCTTTCAAACTTGCTATGCTTGTTCTACATTTGCATATTATGAAATGATCCTTTTGGCTAGAGTGCCTGGACCCCTGTGGTCTTTTCTTTTTTTTTTTTTTTTTGCTGTAAAGGAATGCAGGTTGTGAGTATAAAGCAGGCGTTCCCAGAAAATCCACATTTCCACTGTCACTTTGCATGGACTTAATTTAGGATTTAACCCAAAACTTGTCTGTGCAGGATCGTGTTAAAGGCGCAGTCCAACGCCGTCCCCAGACACGTGCAGCGAGACACTTGGCTGCTCAGCGTTCTGAAGAGGCTCGCCACACAGACAGCGCAGAAGAAAACTCAGCCCTCCAAGCTAGTTCAGCAGCCAGAACAACTTCAGCACCATCTGCCTTCAACCCTATAACAGCCAGACCCTCTGCTCTCACACTACCTATAACCACGGGCAACACCATAATACCTGCACAGACACACTCTGATGGTGTGGTCAGGCCCAAGATTCTCCCTCCTGCTGAGGATTTGTTTTCCTCAGAGGACATTTTCTCTTCTGCTTCAGTCTCTAAGCACACCCCTCCACCACAAACCAAAACAAAGACTCCAGAGCCAGTGTTCCATGGACCATCCAAGAAAAAAGAGCCAGCCCTGCCTGACTTCGGTGACCATAGTGAGGACCTGTTTGCTACGGTCAAGCCAAAGCTGGTGAAGAAAGCCAAGGTTGCGCCTTTCCTTGATGATGACGATGATGACATTTTTGCAACAGAGAAGAATAAAGACTTTAAGACACTCATGAGCACCAACAAACCAGACATTTTCCAGGTAATGTATATTTTAATCCTCTTCCTGAAGCTTTGTTGCAGAGAGCTACAGACAGATGTTTACTTTTTAATTAAGATTTGTGTTGAGGTGCAAGGTGTGTCTTCATTGATGAGCATCATCCCCGTGTTGTATGAGTTGCCACTGAGCAAAAACGTGGACAGTCGGAGAGCCCTGAGAACTGTTTTAACCACTGATCTTAAATGTCTTTGCAGGATGATCAAGAAACACCCTCCAAAGCACTTAAGAAAGCTAAAGACCAGAGCTTGGAGGCAAGCCTGTTTGATGATGATGTTGACATTTTTGCTGATTTGACTCCAACAACGAAGCTAAAGGAGAAAAAGGCAAAGAAGAAAGTGGAAACTAAATCAATATTTGATGATGACATGGGTATGTTACTGCTGCTAGAGGGGATAGATGGGTAAAACACAGATGCACGCGTATCTGATAGATGCTCATTACTATTCCTGCTGTTTACAGATGATATTTTCTCATCTGGAATCACGAAACCTGTCGGAGCGTCAACTGCAAAGAAGTCAAAGAAGCCTGTCCAGGAAAACAACTCAGCAGAGGAGTCAGGCCATAATATTTTTGATGATCCTCTTAATGTGTTTGGTGGAAACTAAGTATCTGAAATTTATATATTTGTGTAGAGATTGTTGGACTCGCAGGCTAGAACATACTGTATTAATACTGCTGACAGATAATTTATGAATTGTAGAAAAAACAGCCTTATGATAAATAGATAATAAAACAAACTAACTTTTAATGGTATATAAAACTCCTGTTTGATCAGTAGCTTACATCTTCATCAAAAAGAGATGAACAGAGAGAGTTGAAGTATCTTCAAATGGCATCTGCTCATCTCTCAGCAGTAGTGTGCCATGAAGTGCTGAGATTAATGGATTGTTTTATTTCTGTGTGTTATGGTAAAGCACTTTAAAATTGACATTATCAGTTGTACGTCATCTAAAATCAAATTGATTTGATTGTGAATGGATACATTCCTTGGATAAGGTAAACATGGTTTTTTTTTTTTTTTGCATTCTTTTGCATCAGTTTGTTGCATATGACTGTCAGGATTGCTCATCAACATTAGTGCTTATTGTCTTTTGATGTTTTTATACATTTTTGTGTTGCATGTAAAATGATTTTTGTAAACTAAAGAAAATATATTTTATGAAGAGTGAAATTTGTATTTTTTTCCCCATAGCACTTTCATGGAAATGCCAAAATATGTTAGTTTTATGACTTTCACTTCACTCTCCTAGTAGGGCAGTGGTCGGGGGTTCAAGCCCCAGTATCACCAAGCTGTCATTGTTGGGCACTTGAGCAAGGCTCTTAATCCTGCTTACCCTGGGTTTACACTGGGACACGATGTTCACGATCTTAACGATTCAAAAAAGCATGAAGCTCCGCAATTTATGACCACGCTTGGAGCACAATTGGGGTATAAAAAGGAGGCAGGGTGCATTTAAGAGATGAAACCTGAAGTTGCCAAGTTCATCAATATTGTTATGCTGTTACACTCTGCTAAGGTCTGTTAAGCACTACTACTCTCTACTATGATTCACACGTTTTATCACGAGTGGCGTCAAATTCTAATACATTGCACTAACCGTGGCAAAATTTTTGACAGTCAAAAATTTTGCCACGATCAGCGTGATCATCCCGAATCCACCAAGTTCCCTCAGGATCATCCCGAATCCACCAAGTTCCCTCAGGATCATCCCGAATCCACCAAGTTCCCTCAGGATCATCCCGAATCCAC
>JBCNYH010000027.1:36140773-36163006 GCA_039654325.1 Tandanus tandanus | reverse complement strand
TAAATCCCAAGGATTTGAGGGTCAATGTGTACTATATATATACCTGGTTGTCATATTGAAACTGATTTTCTGCATACTGATTGGTTTAACCTTTATTCTAACCATCATTAGTAGCATAGGGTATACCTGTACTAGGAAGCTAATGACTTCTCACTTTTAATTTATTTGTTCTGCATTTGTAATTTAACCCAGGCATTTTGATGATATTCTATAAAATATATGGCATCTTATTCCGTCCTATCTCTAAAGCTAAATCCTACCCAGCACTTTCATTCCTGATTCCTAGAGCCTCGCGTTTCAGTTTTTAAGTGAATGATCCTGAAATGCCTGTCCTGAAAATCAGTTGTTCAATGTCTTCTTTCACTGCCACACATTCATTCCTTGCAAGATCCTCTTCTTATTATTCATTATGTCATGTTGTCATCTTTTTTTTTTTTTTTTTTTTTTATGGTCCGTCCCCGTTTGTATAGATGGATATGGATAGATTCCAGACAGTTCAGTTCATAAAACCCTTCAGGCAATTTCCTCTATTTGTCTGCAGTCCCTTTTTAAAAATGCAACCCTATTCCCTCCAGCAGCCTGGAAATCATGGCTTTATAATGCACCGTCCATGATATGCGGATTCTTTACTGCCGTTTAACCTGTTAGCATTTTCCAAACTATTGTACTAAGAGGAAGTAAGCAAGCATGTGATGACCTGTTAAGTGGGACACATTCCAAGCACTGGTCAAAAACACTGTTCGTGTGTGTGTGTGTGTGTGTGTACACTTCCCTTAATGCTTTACAAATGCAAGATGAGTTGATAAGTGGATTAATATTTTAAAACTGAGATTTTGTGGAAAGGAAAAGGAAATGCAAGAAGGGAAACTGAAGTTAAAAGTGTTTTGTAAGGAAGGATGTATTGTGTCGTAATTACTGTCAAAGCTTGTACACTGTCACAAACACACGTCCTTGACGTGTCTTTGTGTGTGTGTGTGTGTGTGTGTGTGTGTGTGTGCACGTCGGGATGAACAGTCCTGGGTTCTAGGATGTGCATGTAACCATTGAGAACATGGACTACAAATCCCTTCGTAATCTGTCTCCTAAAGCTTTTTTATTAATTCATTTTTGTCACATTGTTGTCACTTACTGAATACTTTTTCCCCCATATGTATTTAAAAAATTAATTTCTGATTAAATAAAAATATCAAACAATGTGTCCAAAAAGTCATGTAAAATGTAAGTAGTTTATTTTCAACAGTACTGTAATGGAGTTTATGTGACTCAGTTTGGACAAACCGGTCAGTGTAGAAGGTGGTGCGGTGGCGTAGTGGTAAGCACGTCCACCTCACAACAAGAAGGTCCTGGATTTCAGTCCTGGACTCAGCAACGGCGTTTCTGTGTGGAGTTTGTATGTTCCCTCTGTGCTTGTGTGGGATTCCTCTGGGTACGCCCGTATCCTCCCGCAGTCCAAAGACATGCACATTAGGCTAATTGGCTGTTCCAAATTACACCTGGGTGTGCGTGTATGCGTGAATAGTGTGTGTGTGTGTGTGTGTGTGTGTTGCCCCTGCAATGGGCTGTCAACCTAGACAGGGTGTACCCTGCCTTTGCCCAGAGTCAGCTGAGATAGGTTCCAGCAACTCTAGTGCGATTAGCAAACGAATGAATGAGTAATGCGGTGCTTGGGGTATACCCTAAGTAGTGAACATGATGTATATACAAATACTTTAAGGATGGGTTGATATTAGATATTTATATACGGTGTATCTTTGAAAGGTAGTCTAACAAAATACAAATGAATTAACTCTCAGTGATTAAAATAGTGTAAATAAAATAAAATAAAACCTTATTTGAAGCTCTGATTCAAATGTATGATGAAATGATTGTGTTGCCGTAGCTTTCTTGAGAGGACATAAAAAGACATAATTCTGTCCTTCCATGGCATAAAATTCGAATAAATGAATGTAAAGAGTAACAATAATGCTCGTATTTGTGTCTGTGCTGAAATTACAGGTTGCTTAATATTTGAATACGTGAAAAAATCTGAACACAGCTTTCAAGTAATTATACTGCAGATGGAAGGTAAATGACAGGCCTGCAATGTGTTTGTGTGTGTGTGTGTGTGTGTGTGTGTGAGGATTTTTTTTTCACCTTAGTAAATGGTAGAATCACTGACAGCTTGAAGGACAATTCTTAAGACTAAATACATATAAAACAATTTCTCGTGTTTACAATTCAAACCTTTCATTTTGGCAAGTTGGTTGACAGCCGTTTAATCAAATAAAGCATGAGCTCAACTAGGATTTCTTGAATTGTGCTTCACAGAGAGATTGATAGAAAGGAAAAGTCAAACATCAGACTAATCAAAATGCCGAATACTGTTTGTAATTTTCGTTGTGCAATAGAATTTCCCTGTTAAAAGAACCAAATCGGCCAAGAAACCAAGTGAATGCTGTGCTTTATTGAGAAATTTGCTTATAATTATTTCACGTGCTGATGTCCCTGATTTCCAGGGAGTCATTATTATAGGCTACAAAATGAATCACAGTAAAAACATTGTAGTGATTGATTTCCTGGTAAGTAATTTTAGAGTGGTACGGTAGGTAGCAGCTCGAGGCGTTCCTGAACTTGGATTTCACATCTTTCCCCTGTGCCTGTGAGACGATCTTCGTGAGTCCAGTGGATGGCTAGGCTTAATTACCCTGGGGTGTGTGTGCATGTGTGTGTGTGCGTGCATGGTGGCCTGCAATAAACTAATGTCCCTATTCCCACCTCCTGCCTGGAATTCCCCGGATACACTCCACTACAATATCCACTATATTAAAGAGAAATGTATGAATTATTAATTTTTTAATTCTGACACTGTCATTGTTTTTTTGTTTTTTTTTGTAGTTGCCGGAGCACATAGGCAGTAGAGCATATTGTATATCGCTCCTTTTGCTCAGTATTCTTGAGATCCAGCATCTATGTCTTATCTAGTTTGCATCTCACCACTGGCGTGGTACATCCATTACACTGTAAAGTAGTGATGTGGAAAAAAAAAAATCATGCAAGTCTCTTTGGCTCTTTTTAAAGACAGACCTTTTTCACTTTGCTAAATCCGTACAGGAAAAAAAAAAAAACAGCTGAAAGTGGTGTTCTTGAATCCCAGTCACCTATAAAATAAGTGTAGACGTTTGCCGTTACTCTATAGTCTGTTTCTGGTTCAATCATCCAGCAGCTTCCTCATAATAAATCTGTTTTATAGCCGATGTGTTTGAAGGGAACGTCTTCCTCTTTTTGCTTTAGGGAATCGGTTTTCTCTCCATGAAACTAGACATTTTCTTTTAGTTACTAGCGCACTCTTGGTGGTTCTGCAGTAGATTTCAGGCTGTGGCTGAGTACTGAAGAGCTTTAGAGGTCAGGCATGGAAGCTCCCGGCAGAACACTGTGAGAGAGAACATGATGTGCCGTGCCATCAGTGTAAAACTTGGATGCATTTACATTTTTGGAAAATCAGATTCTTGAATGTGGAATTGAATGAGCAACACTGACCTTTCTGCACTATTAAGTGTATATCAAGGATGCAATGAGGAAGACGCAAAGCTGTGGTGGACCTTGACCTTGGACATACAGTAAATTACAAGCCTCAATTATATGTCTAAAGCTCTTGGCTGTCTGCCTTCAGAATTCCTCTATACTTATTTGGAAAAAAAAAATACAAATGTAGAATTTATATAATGGTGAGTCAAATGGAGAAATTGCATATAGTTTTTTTAATAGTTAATTTTCCAGCGAGTGTACAGATTGTTACTTTTTTGAGCCTTTTATTTAAAAGCCCCTTCTACACTAGATGGCCTAAAATATGTGGACACCTGACCATCACACCTGTGTGGTTTTTGAACATCCCATTCCAGATTTAGGCTACTTTTGCTGCTCCAGCAGCCTCCACTCCCCTGTTCTGGGAAGGCTTTCCACTAGATTTTGGAGCATGGCTGAGGGGATTGGCTCATTCACCCACAAGGGCACAAGTGAGGTCAGGCACCGATGTTTGGTGAGGAAGCCTGAGATGTGATTGATTTTCCAGGTTATCCCAAAGGTTTTCAGTGGGGTTGAGGTCAAGGCTCTTCGCTAACCTTGGCTTACCATAAACCTTGTTTGTGGCATTGTTGTACTGAACGTATACAGTAAACAAAGACAGTCTGTAGAGTCACATGTTTTCATCTTTGCAGCAATGTGTATCATCTTTGATGGAACTGAAAGTTAATGCTGAATTGTGTATCTTGTTGAATCTTGTTGTAAAGCCGAATATGAGATAAAAACTTATAATAATATTAAAATCTTTTTTTTTTTTCATCACAGTACATCTACAGAAAACTGAAGATTGATGAGCTATTCTAGACGGTCCCCCGACTCTGCCAGTTATGTGATGACTGTATTGGACCAAATAGTGGTACATGTTATTAGTATCTTTGGCATGCATGCCATGGTAACTAGCAACAGGGGTGTCTAAATTCGATGTGACTGCATAGCAAGTATCATAGCATATTTCTCGCTTTACAGTGGAAACGATGAGAAACTGTGCGATCACACTGTTTTTGGAAAAGCACTATAAAGTTCTGTCACTGCTGTCTCTTGTGGTTTACAAACGTTTCTTTTCTTTCTTTTTTTTTTTCTTTGATTGCCTTTCTGCAGCTGGTGGAATGAGTCTTGGCATTAAACTTCTGTTTATTGGAAAAGAAACTAGACTGTGAATGGGAGAAGGTTATGGCTTACTTTGCGGCTTCAGCCAATGGTTCACTGCTACTGCTGGTAATCCCTGGGATGTCACTGATGTCTTCAGTAAACCAACATTTCCTGATGGTTGCTGATGGTCTCAGTTTTTGCCAAACTTTAAAAAATGTTTTTTTAAATTCCATTGTAGGATTTGACTGTTATTAGCACACTTGTGTGTAAATCATACTTTGCATAACATTGTGTAATAATGGAATGATTTCATTGTACCTTGTTTCGTGCTTTCTTACTATCAATCCGAGCTTTGTTTAAAATAGGAAGGATAATGATTTATGCTAGGTCTGTTTTATGGACTACGTTCACTAGATTGTTCAGCACAGCACTACAGTGTATAAAGCTAATGGGTATTGATTGTGCCTTATCTGGGGTGATGTCATTCCTTAAGTCCATAGTGCTGTCGAATGCCATTACTATTCTGATATTCATGCAGTGAGTGTGCCATGAGTAAAAACAAGTAGGGAACTGAACCACTGCTTGCTGTTACTGTCTTTTGTTCATGCTTACAATATTGTCTTTACAGTGTGGGATATGAGTAAATGTTTTGGTATTAAGTTTAATACTTATTGAAATGTGTAGTTATTTGTAAGTAGTCTCCGATGTCCTTCGCTACTGATTTTGGCTAGAAATTTAAAAACGATTGACAAGTACACATTGCCAGGTAATACATGGATGTAGTAATCATATTTACTATAACGGCTATGATTGTTTTGCTTACTGAGTGCGTTTGATTGCACCTTGTGAGATGAATGTAATGTTATGTACAAATGTAACTAAATTTCCATCATGTAAAACATCAAACGTCAAGGAGTTGAAATTTTTCATTGCGGTTTTTACATCATTGTGATTGCAGCAGTGAGACAGATTGAGTTCCCCTTTAGCAGTTGTTCCATGGATCGTAGAAATAAGACAGTCATTCTTCTAGACGCACATGCCGGGATGAAAGATAATAGCTTGTTCAGCCTTGTGCTTTTTGATGTTAGTGTTCTTAACTTACCTCCGCTGCTGATTCCGGAGAAGGAATGCGGTTTGCTTTAACAGCCAAACAAATACAAATCTCTCTTCTGTGCTCCTTCAACAGTCATCCCCAATTAAAGGACAATTAAAGCCAATCTGCAGCATGGTGTGATTGTACTGTGCATAAGCACAAATGCCCCTTGTTCCTGATTGGCTGGGATAGTGTTGTGTGGCTTGCTCTGAGAACCTTTTTTCCCCTTTTCCTATCGGCAGAGCCAGGATTATGTAAGAACACTGTTTTTTCCCCCTATGCCCATCCAGAACATACTGCTAGTGAACTTTGAAGAGATATTCACAAAATTTTACAAAATGTGTACTGGAATAGAATCAGTGACTGCACCTTTAAGAGCTAGTCATCACAACCCATACCTGAGCCTCAAGAGTGTCCAATTATCTGGCACAGTACACATGGAAAATTATTTTGGGTCATTTTACTATGCACTTGATCTGACACGAAATGTCAGTTGGTGCTTATTTATATCTGGAGTTAAGTTTGAATAAATGTCATTAAAACAGCTCTGTGTCTCTCTGGGTGCTTTATATTAACTTAGCTTTCTGTTTTGACACTTTCTGCAGCTTTTGGTGTCAGAAATGGGCTCAGGGCTCAGCTGGATACTCGCTTTTCCTTCCTGACACAGAGCTTATTTTTTTCCACACATAACAATCCAGCTAGCTCTCAGCAACCCTTCCCAGCACTGAGGCACAACTGTGTCCATGAATGATATACGAGTGCACTTGAGCTTGACCCACTCTGCCCGTCTTCTCCTTCTCTCTATGATGGTGTCCACAGCCAAGTTCCTAACTCGCTTCAAACTTCATTACTGCATAATTTGATTTTGTATGCAGTGAAAGAAGTGGAGTTGAGTCATAGTCAAATATCAGACGCTTGTCTTTTTCTTGTTTTCAAATTTATTGTGCTTAAGATATTTTATTTATCAGTTTCCACAGACAGTGAGTTTGACAAACTCTGATGTGATGTGATGTGAGAGCAGATACCCCTCTGGTGCATGTCGACATGTTGCATTACTGCTGAAGAATCATTCTGAGTGCAGTTTTGTGAATTACTGGAAGTGCTGTTAACGCTCTCCTGTGATAACATAAGAAAGACTGTTTGATTGCAGCTCTTAGGCGGCCAGCAGTCTCCACTAATAACATACGTGTTCAGTTGAGTGACGTATGGGAACGACCTTGGAAACATTGAAATAAGCCCTTGTTTTCATTCATGCAGTGGTATTATAATAGTCAATTACTGTAATGGCTTGTGACTGTGGCTGTATTATTTGCGTATCATGTTTCTATCCAGTGAAAAGTAGTCAGTAATGCAACCTGGATGGGCTGCCAGTCCACTGCAGGGGGAGGTCAGAGAATCCAGAGGAAACCCATGTTCACATTTACTGACAAGGGGAAAAGGTCCTTCCTGTTAAAGATGCTGAAGAGCTTCATGACTGACTGTAGCAAACACTTCATTTTACTGGTAGCATAGCAACCAGGCATTTTATTTAAGATTCAGGAGTTGGCCACTGCTGCCATTCGCCTCAGTGCACACTGATAAATCAATAATACTGAATTCTGTACTTCCTGCTAAATGTCTATAGTCTCTGCTTCCCACATCAGCATAGTGCAAGCATGTGCTGTATACACTACTGACTGATCACCCGGAGAGATCTGAATGCAGTGTCCAAACAGCAATAGAGTTTAACTTAAACACACTTCTTTTTTTAAGAAATGCAGAAAGGCTTTACTTTTTATTAGTATATTATTTCACGAAAAATTGGTTACATTTTTGTAGGATTTAAATGGAATAAAAGTCATAATAAGCAGATTGTAGGATTGAGATAAACAGGGGAAAAGATCACTGCAAGGTCAAATGTCTGAAATAGTTTTTTATTGTGTTTTTTCTTAAACATTTAAAGGTGATTTCATCATACAAATTACTAACAAGAAGGACACGACTTGTGTGCTGACTGAGCCATCCCTGTTGATGCTGTTGGCTTTGGGAGGAAGAGTAACTAGGTATAAATTACTTGAGCAACTTTTCCTCTCTTATAATACAGCACTTTAATCTTCCTCTTCTGGTAAAATGGGTCATTAGCCACTGTGGTGTGTGTATTTTCCCCGACTGTGAGTCACATGTTACGTATATTCAGCGTTCCCAACTTAACACGGGGCTCAGGTGTTCATGAAATTTGCTTTGCTTTGTAGTTGAGTCCTGAGGTGATTGATAGATGTTGACTGTGATAGGGGACTTGCTTGTTTGAGCCTGTAAAAAAAATATTGCGAGAACACTGGATCCTCCCTTAGGCAAAGAGCAACTTCAGTCATGTACTTGAAGCGACAAATATGCTTCATTATCTCAGTTTATCTTTGTAAACGAGCCTGCCTTTCCTTACAAACGGTTCCTTTCAGCCTATTTCAGTGAGGGTTATTTTTGTCGAAGGGAAGTAATATTTTTGTAGCGGAGCTCCATACTTATGCATAAGTAAGAGCTTATTCTCTTACTCTATATATGCCTGTTTCTGTAAACTTACACATGCAGACATTTTCAGAGCTCTGCTTTTAGGCAGTGCCTAAATATTTATATATTAATATTTAAGATTGCTGTGCATTTTCACCCATCTAATAAACTGTTATTTTATAATATCAACATTGAGAAAATGTACAAGTGTATTACTTAAGTGTTATGTATGTCCCTGGTTTTGACTGTAGATATCTACCAAATTGAGATGAAAATACAACAGTGGATGATGAATTCACGAATTCACACAGACAGGGAATGAAATCTAAAAATAAATAAATAAACAAACCACATATCTTCTCTACCAAAATCAGTAGAAGCATGGGATGTTGTTTATGTAATAATAATAATAATAAATCAAAACTTTCTGTTCAAAAACAAAAACTGTATTAGTATACATTCCTGGATGATGACACGCGTCAAGTTCCTGTCAAACAACGAACAGCCAATCAGCATTGTGATGCATACGGACACTGGACAGACGATCAGACGTAACAATCAAGTTGATGAGTGATGTCGTGCGATTAGAGCTGTGTTCTTGTCTTTCGATAGCTTTCACAAAGGGCTCTTTTTTCAGAAAAGTAGCATTCCCCTATTTGCTCTTAATGATAGGTCATGTGACTTAAATGCAAAAAAGTCTGTTTTAATTTTGCAATATACTGCTTTATTGCATCATCGAAAAAAAGTATCTAATGTGAGAGAAAAACTCATTTTTTGAAAGTGACACATTTCCATTACTAATTTTTTTAATTTGCAGTTTCAGTTTATTCATTAAGCAGGTTAATGGAACCCCGGCCTGCAAGATCATTGTGAAAACCTGTAATGTGGTAACGATTTTATCAGAGTTATTGGTTTATTCTAACTGATGGTTTTGTGTAAGAGTTGTGTAATATGGCGTTATGGATGTCTAGGCCAGAGATAATGCACACTGTGGGATATTTAAGATTCAGCTCATTTAACATTCATTTAACAGAATTATATGTAAACAGTGTGTGTAAGCATCACACATGCATACGCAAAGAACTCCGGCATGACTAATGGTACTTTCATAAATATAATGATGGTATTTTATTTTCATTTTCACCTCTTTCTTCTCAGAATAATAATTGAATTAAAGCCATAATAAACAGTGCAGTGCAACCTGTAATTGAACTTTAATTGACTTTTTTGTTGTTGTCTGTTGTTGCTTAGTCTCTCTACTTCAACACCTTAGATTGTAATGATGATGATATGAATGATGAAATGTCTTAAATGTAAGCCCATTTGTCTCCCTCTTACTTTTATTTTGATGTATGTCAGACACATCTATTGCACACTAATCAGCTATAACATGAAAAACATGACCAGTGACAGGTGAGGTGAATAATTAAATGATTCCACAAACTCAAATCAGATATTGACTGAGAGTCTGTAAGGAGGCGTAGAGGCTATATCAGTTGTATCTGATGATATCCTCACTGGATTGCATTTTATGCATTTAAAAAATACATAATAAAGCATTTTATTATTCATTCATTCATTTGCCAAACTGCTTAGTTCTGCTATGTTCACAGGAAAGGCGGGTGACACTGGGTGATGGAGGTGTACACCCTGAACTGCTCACCATACCATCACAGGGCAACACATACACACAACCATTCACACTCACACCTAGGGGCAATTTGGAACAGAAAATTAGTCAAATGTGGGAGGAAATCGGAGTACCCGGAGGAAACCCATGCAAGTACAGGGAGAACATGCAAACTACACATAGAAACACCCAAGCCCTGGAATCAAAACCCAGGACCTTCTTGTTGTGTGGTGAACGTGCTATCTACTACACCACCGTGCTGCCCCTGTTCCTTTCAGCAGGCAAATAAATGCATGTTTGGTGGGAAAATAATTCTTAGGAAAAAATTTTTTTTAATGTTCTTAGCTTCAAGTACTTTAATTCCAAAGCCTATGGTTACTGGTTAGCTTAGCATGCTAAGTCATAACTGAATACGTATTTTTAATTTTTTCCCCCCTGCAGTATTGTAGTTACTAATGGTATATGAGCTGATATCCTAGTAGTACATTAGCCAATCATAGCATGCATTTGCTCATATCCAGTAAGTAGGCTTAGAATACCATAGATTTTTCTCTTACAGTGGCTCCTGCCAACTGTAGTGTTGTGTGATGTATTAGGCAGAAGGTTAACAGTCAGTTCTCAAAGCTGAAGCTTGTGGCGAGCGAAGGCTAGTATGTCTTGTCTAGTTCCACAGAAAAGCTGCAGTCGCACAAACTGCTGAAACTACAGCTGCGTGATAAATTGATTCGATTGATGAATTCTAATTTTGGATGCATTTGCTAATTGGATTAGATGCATTCTCATTAAAAACAGTTATGGCTTACTTTTGATTGCAAATGTGAACCATTAAGATTGGTTTGAAGTGAACAAATAAATCTAAATTGTTCAGAGAAGCTGTCAATCGAAGCGTACCTTTCTTGTACCCCTTTGACCGTATGACTGTGTGCATTTTATTCACTCAGAAGGCCATCTAAAAGGTCTGTGGATGACCAAGCATTAGCATTATTGACCTCGGGCCAATGTCTATGAGCAGTACCTCAGTAATCCATTGCTGTCTCAAGAAGCAAAGTAATTTACTCAGCATGGCATTATATAACCCTGCAAATGAAACTCAACTAAACTTTCAAGATCAAATGATACTCAAGTTCATAGCCAGTTTCAGATATTGTGCCAAGCTGCATTCATTTATTTCCTTCCTGTCGTCAGCCAAGTATGTCAACAAAACCCAGCTCTTAGTGTGTGTTTAAAACCCCCAAACTGCTAGTTTGCACTATGCTACAATGCTTCTCATGTTGCGCTGACAGTCCAACATATCAGTCTCTCACTCTCACACTCTCTCTCTCACTCTCATCACTCATGAGTACAAAAATACATTGCTCACTTTCACACTGATGCTGTAGCTAGCAACCCGCCAAGCTTTGTGCACACACTGATAGCACCACTACATGGTGCATGCCTTTATTTTGAAGTCAGTATCAAGAGAAGGGAGCTGGAAATTGTGGCTGCAGCACTGCTGCTGTGACTGTACTGGTTTGATAGGAGGGTTGAGCTCATCAAGGACACTCCTGTTTCTTCTTTTCGGACTTGTAGCCCTCTGCAGTGGTCGAGGAGGAGCTAACGCACGGTGAATAGGTATGTCATAATTTGGCATCAGATGTAATGGCTTCTTGCAGTAACACAGAAAATGCTCTACAAAGGAAGAAAGTTGGACTTACACTGTGGCTTGAATGCATGGTGGTTGTTTTGTGCTGCATGGCTTGGAAGGGTATCGGTTACACAATGCATTGCCGCACTATGGTAGAGTGGTATATAATAAAAGCACAGTTGGCTTCGAGATTGTATTATCAAGATTGCTTTTTGTAAATTCCTCACATGCTGAATCCCCACAGCTTTGCCAGAAAATGTGGAGCCATTTGGAAAGATTTTAAGGGGAAAATGTTCAACAGTGTGGTAGCGCAGTGATCAGGCAGGCAGTGCAACTACTTGGCAGTACTCTTAACCAGCACTTTTCTTACTTTTAAAGAGGACATTAACCTTCCTGTTTAACCACTAGTAAGGTTGATTATTCAATTATAACATTCTTCCTTTGGCTGTTTATGCCTTGATACTAGAGATGTGGGAAAAATCGATTCTGTTTTGTATTGTGTGGCGAGTCCTGTATCACCGCGTTGGCTCCAAGATCGATTTTTATCCCTCAGCCAGTGATGGCTGGAGGGGTATTGTTGTTGGCTTGGCGGCGTCCGGCTTGACAATAACTTTGTCCAGGCCATTGCTCTGGTCATGCACAGGCCAGCTTTCTGTAATTTTGCGTAGGCACTCCCTATTACCTAAACCTGTGCATGGGGTAGCTAATTTGCATATGTGACCTTTGACCTTGGCACCGTGACCTTGAACATTTAAAGTTGTCCGGGCCATTGCTCGGCTAATATGCATGATAGCTTTCTGAACTTTTGCATAGGAACTCCCTATGACCTAAACCTGTGTGTAGGGTGGCTACTAAAATGTTGATTGTCTGAAACTGTCCGTATGGGGGGATGGCTTTTGTCCTCCGTGCGCTTGAGGCGTCCTGGCTGAAGGGTTACGACATTCAATAGAACGGCTATTTTTAATTTATATGTTTGAATTGAAGGTGGTGAAACATTGGTGTTCCTTTATCTACCATCTACCAAATACACCTAAATGCAAATTTATATGATTCCAAGTGCATGAAAAGTCCTTATACCAAGTTTAAATATATGCTCTAAGCAAAATCAGATCGATTCACCAGTGAGTCTAAAATCCCTGTATCCATAGTAAAATAAGTTTTTTTTATTTTATTTTTTTGCTTGTTTTTTAAACCAGGATCAAGTACTTTTTCAGATTTCAGCAGATGTCGATCTTTCCAATATCACTTTGTTGAGCCATATCTCTTAAACATTTCCAAGCATCTCCTTATCACATGCCAGATGCCAGTTTTCTGTGGAGGAATCCTGGTGTCTTATTGATACTGATGGGGGATGTGTGTCTTATATGATGTCGGCCTGTCCTGAGAGCCCTGACTGTATACATTGGCCAGATGTTCGCTGAAGCCCAATTGAGTGAATCATCCTCGTTTTGGCAGGACAGATGGAACAGAATTAATTCATCTGGGTTGTTCATTATTTTTGAATGCAATCTGTCTGTATTGCATATTCAGCTCATAATGGTGTCCTAGATATATTTACAGTTAAATTTTGGGTTGTTAGGTTGGTATGGACTATGGTACATTCTGTACTTCCAGAACACTAAGGGTGAAAGTCCACTTGACGTCATTTTCATTTGCAATCAGGGTGAAGGGCCTTTTGTCTGTCTGTCTGTCTGTCTGTCTATCTATCTATCTATCTTTCTATCTATCTGTCTATCTGTCTATCTGTCTATCTGTCTATCTGTCTATCTATCTATCTATCTATCTATCTATCTATCTATCTATCTATCTATCTATCTGTTATATACCATCCTTAATGAATGTGGCTCATACTATGTGGTCACGCCTTGCTGAATGCTGTTGTCTGATGGGTCAGGTGTTGTGGCAGGAACGGAGAATGGGGTATTATGAACAATTTTTCTTGAATGCTCTACAGCATATTTAAACCGAAAGATCTCCTTCATACCCTACATATATATATATATATATATGTATCAACGCTCTAGACAAATGACATAAATAAATTGGCAAAGATGTTGGACAAATTTATTCTTCTACATACTAACATGCTTAGGGGTATTATGAACCATCATGGGATATATGAACTTTTCTGAAAAATTAGGAATTCATCAAACTTTAGCCTTTAGTTACCAGCTGCAGTGCCCTTTTTTACGTTCAAATCCTCCTGCGAGAAGCCGCTCCTGTTTGTTTTGCGTTTTCCATTTCCTTGGCATAATGATCTAAGAGTAACCATAGAAATTCATTTCTATGAATGTATATTTATTCACTATTATAATAAACATGTCATCTGACAGATTATTTATGATTTCCTTTTTACAAAAAGAAAGTATGGCTTGGTATCAGCAAGTGACTCTTATCAGGTAATGTTCACATGGAAAATAAAGCATGGCATAGATCTGTAGGCCTTACAACTCCATCGCTTGTAGTTTAACATTTAAATTACTTATGTCTGAAGAATGAAAAAGTTACTGGTTTGCTACTTTAAGCATTTTTAAACATGAAGGATTTTCAGTTTGGAGACCTGGTGCTACAAAGCTATTTTATCTTTTAAGTTTATTCTTAAATTTATTGTAGATAAATGTTCTTCAAACTTCAGAAAATTATTATCTGTTGTTACCATGGGTCATAATACCCCATTTAGAGTGGTTCGTAATACCCCACACTGTGTAACATCAGAAAACTACTCAATATAACTACCTTTTCCTGCCATTTGAAATATATCTGATTTATGAGCCAGTATCTACTGAACTGTTTGATGAAGTTTTGATTTTTTTAGAAAATCAGATTAAAGAAGGCTTGAAGCGCTTTTTCGCGGAAAAAACACTTTTGTTCATAGAATTCCTCTTGGATGTGCAAGGAAATGACATGATATCAAAACAGCAAGCTGACTAATCATGTGATCAAAGCAGGCGAGCATGGGATGTATAGCACCAACAGACTTACCAGAATCATTATGATTCATTATACCCCTGGTTCATAATACCCCATTCTCCCCTATGTCCACGCACTGGAGATAATGTAGTCACATAAGTGAAGCCATTTAATTGCTGTCAGGGCAGTAACAGTTAGTCCTAAACCCAAAAGAGTACAACTGAGAAACGTGGGCTATTAATAATTGGACATTTCTGACTTCCCAGCAGTGTGTGAGCACATACTTCTCTTTAAATAAACAGCTCATTATTTGTAAAAGCAAGAAGGGCGTGTGGGTGCTTGCTAGTGCACTGGAGGTTTTAAGATTCTGCCATGATGACACATAATTGTCACTTTTTTTGCCGATTCAGAGTTGTTGCACATGCATTTTATAAAGATTGCATGTTATACATAAAGCGGGCACAAGCCTTTGTGGATACAGCTTTGATCCAATTAGATGGGTAATGGGATGATGAATCATGTGCTGATGGCATGGAAGGAAAGTTTCATGCAGGTACTTGTTATATTTAACACTAAATGTAGTGCTTAGCTATTTAAAGCTTTGTTATTTATGCCTCATTATTTTGTGTTCTGTTTTATAATTTACATCTTTCTGTCTCTCTCTTTTCCCATCGTCCATCTTTCAGGTCGTGATTAATGGTTCTCTCCATCATGCTGCTGCTGGTGGGTTGGTTTCTGTGTTTGTGAGTGCTACACTGTCCTGCTGGGATGAACATGCCACTGCATCAGATCTCTGTCATCCCCCGGGATGTCACTTCCTCCAGGGGGTCTGGCAGCTGCGGAAAGGCCAAGGACAAGGATCGGGACAAACAGGTGTGTCTCCTGTACATCATACACTCCAAGCTTATTCTTCAAGATTCACAAGATTTTATTTCACCCTAGTCTTCAGGAGGGATAACACAATCATGAAGGCCTTTTGAGAGTCGTGCTCACTATTGTGTTGTCCTGCAGGTCACGTAAACACATTCTGGGATTTATTGCACTGTTGCAAGTTTATGTTTTGGTGATTGTAAAATCATAGGTCTGGGAGTGATTGTGTTAAAGTGCTTTGCAAGGCAGCATAACCTGCTCATTGCTTTTGGATTTGAGCAGCGTTTAAAGGAAGTAACTAGGCTGGAGGAAGCCAAATAAGCAAACGGGTGGGGGGTCAGGGAAAGCAGCTGGGTTCCAGTAAGTGAACTAGAGCAGCATGATTGAGCAAAATGCAAGTGTGTAAAGGAAGTAAAAAAAGAAATGACACATTCCTTGTACAAGGTTCAGTTTGCCTTCTGTTTATAGATGTATTGAACTGAAAGCTTCAGAAAAGCTTCCTGACCCCCTAAAATGGAAAATCTGGCTTAATTTAGTAGTAAGTGCCCAGTGGAGACTGAAAGGCAAGGCTTCTACTGAACCATTAACACGCTAAACCTGCTGAGCTGTTCACTGGGCTCGGCTCTGAGCGGAGAAATTACAGATAAAGCCATGCCAGTTCTCTGTTCATGATGCTGTTCAGATTCATAGCCTGAACCACACCCAGGCACCTTATCAGACTTCTATGGACTGATGTGTGGTGTGCTGCGGACTTTCAAAGTTTGAGCACTGCTGCATGTGTCAGCAATTGTGTGTTCACCGTGAGCTGGAGAAGCTAAAATCCTTTGACTAGCATTGTGCTAAAGATTGAAAAAGTTGTGTGTGGGTAAGGGCTTTATGAGAGTCGACCCCATCTACACCTTCCCCCATTCATTCTCCAAACAGTGTTGTTTATTTGAAGAGTGTATGTTTTTGTAATTACGACCATTTTTACCTAGGCTCAAAAGTAACTGGACACAGTTTTTTGATCCACACCTGCTAAGTTTTTCTCATGAATGGACCTGAACCTGCCAGACCCGCAGTTTGAGAGGTTATGGGTCGCACAAGTTGACCTCTACCTATCTCTAGTGATTAGAGAATGACACTCATGGATATGTTGTCAGTAGCCAAGGCCAAAAACGGGCATATAAATTAAGTTCTCAAGGACCCTGTGAGTGAGCATCTGCTTTTCATAATTCAGCAGCTGTTATTAAATATTCAGTAACTACATTGAAACTAATAGGGATATGATGTATATACATTTGCACCCACTAGACAAACGGTGTCTCATGATTTGAATGCACACGTTTCTCTACGGTATTTATATCCACTTTATCTGTTGTGTTTGGTTTGCCAAGTTCAGCTGATTAAACTCCTACCACATTGACTACAGTAGCTTGCTTTGGTTCAGCTTGGCACGTTCAGCTTTACTCTGGGTTTTAACAAGACACCCACAGGCTTCTGCCCAAGTGGCCAAACACAAAAGACATGCTAAGACAACGTGCTGCCCAAGCAGTGCTACTGTTATTCACACACAATAGAACTCAAGGCATGAGTGCTGCAGGCTAGGCAGCCCAGGTGTTCTCGAGTGGCCACTCACTCTGTCAGTGTGATGAAGCATGTGTGAAGGAAGTGTTTTACAGTGTTTTAGTTTAATACCCTTCTGTCATTACAAACCTGCCATGTTTTGCATTTATTTCTTTTTAAACGTTAACAGCGAAGGTGAAATTTACACAGCTGAAACTGAACGGAGGCATCCGTCACTGCAGCAGAGTAATCAGATAGCAGTGCTACCAGACTTGTAGGTTTTCCCCATAATGACCATAATCTATCAAACATCTATGAATTAACTTTGACTTCTAAGCATTCACATTGTTGAGTCAGTGTTTAGAATTGTTGATTCATTGTGTTTTAACACTGCTTGGTCATGTGTAGAGCAGAAATGTGTTGAGGAACCTTTTACTGTGAGGAAATCTCTCTTTCTGTCCAGTGTGGCGTTGTTTAGGTGGGATCTGACATTTGCTATCCTTCATGTTCCTCCTACAGAGTTTGGGAACTAAATATACAGTATGGACATATTCAGTGGTCTCCCAACATGCACTGCAGTCCAAAGATGATTGAGGGATATGGGGAAAAAACATTCCCTTTACCTTTGATTTATTTGATTTATTTTCAGTTGCACATTCCTGAATACTTTTAGAAGAAGAAGCTGCTCCATTGTCACCGTGTGACAAGCAACCATGCAAAGTCAATGATTGCCAGAGAAATGAGCAATGAGAGGGGAATTTTTCTCAAGCGATGCAAAGTGGGCGGGGCATGGAGCTCACGCGATGCAATTCGAGCGATTACCATTCAGAGCTTAAAGATACTGTTGATTGGCAGATGCCACGAAACGCTGCGATTGCCAAAACCTTTCCGTAGGGAAAAAATTAACACAAGTTTAATTAATCCACCCCCATCAACATGGAAGAGCAGCTCATTGTTGCCTTGTCGAAATATCCTGTGCTTTACGACAGCACGCAAAATTTTTACAAGGATAATAACCTGAAACTTCATGTGGCATGGTCCATGTTTTTGAAACGGTTGGCGTTTCCCGTGAGTATATATTTATGAAGTTTAACTCTTCACGGTTCACGATGCATAAGAGTCTCTGTTCTATACTTACCATGTGATAATAACAATGATAAAATTAAGCTGTATATGATGATATGAGTTAAAATAAACTCAAATAATATAAGATAATTATGATAAACGCTCTCACGGACGCGAGGGAGTTACCTAGGCAACGAGAGCTGAACAGTGAAGCAATTCACTTCTCTCATCAGGTGAATCATATGTAGCTCAGCGGCGAAGCAATTCGCTCGTTGCTCCTTCTGTGAATGCTGCTTAAGTAATATGTACATGCAGGAATGTTTTCCTCCCATTTGTTTGGTTGCATGTTGGTTGAAATGTAACTATTATCTTTGATAACATTTCTCAGTGATTAACTTATGATTGATGACAATACTGTCTCGAGTGGTATGACTTGATGACATGTTTGAGGTAGATTGGATGCAATGCTCACTGCAGTTTGAGTGATTCCACATATCACCATATTTGTTATCTGATCTAGCAAAACCGTACGCTTGTCGGCAAATTACGTTATGGAGAAAGGGCAAATGAAAGTGTAAGTGCAAATAATGACTCACTATTTATTTTTCTGACTTGATACCGTTGGTATGGAGTCTGTAGAAAAACAGCTGGAGAATCAAATGGCGACGAGTTTACACTCTCGGAGCCCTTTACTTCATAATGGTAGTCTTGGTTCTTAACTCTTTCTGTACTGTGTATGCTGTGGGGTGTACAATGTACTGTACAAAGAGACACTAATTGATAAAGGTTCCAGGTATTCGGCTTATTTTTATGTGCAACTCAGTCACATGACACAGACATGCAGATAGTGATATATGCGCAGATGGTAGTGAAGACCTCTAATCAGGATTTTTGAGTGTAGTAATTTTTGTTTACTCTAAAGCGATTGGTTCCAGTCCATTACTTTGACTGGACAAGCAGTGTTCAAGAGTACAGCTATTTAGTACGTTTCACTGTTTGGGTCACTCGAATTGCTTGTGTTTAATACATAAACTTCCAGTTCTATCAATAGTTTGTTACATTAAAATCATTACTAATATGTGCTGGCAGTACTCACCACTGCAGCAGTATCACACTCCCAGTCATGCTGTTGTACTGAATGTCAGCCTATGGTTGAATCACAGCCATGCTGATATTCAGTTCTGCTCTCTTGCTCAAACAGTTTTAAATAATTTAGATCATTGGATCTCAGCGAGACTGCTGGAAAAGGTAAATCTAAACTTGTGGCATGTGTGCATAATTGCACGTCAAGTAATGCTAAACTGAACATCTGGGCATGCAGTACATGTATACATTTTGTTGATAAAATGTATGTAAATGAACACTTTTTCACAGACCCTCTTGGAATGCTTCTGATCTTGGAGGCCATCATGTAGGAATAGCAGTTATAAAACCAACATCACTGCAGTAATAGACGATGAAATATTCAGTAACTTTGCCATTTCCACATGATTTTAGTTTGCCTTCAAATGGTGCAAACAGGTTTATAACAATTTAAAAGCTTTCTGCTGTATTCACTTTTCACACAAAACAGAAATGGAGAAGAGGTAGAAAAAAGTAGGGATATATATTGGCAAAACATATATAGGCAGATATGGGAAGAAATACTCCCAAAGACACAAACTGGATAAGATGCTTTTGGTTCATGTAAAAAAGTCAGAAGATGCCTATCCCTTGTTTCTGTCTGGGTTATCAACTTTGCATTTAACACACACTGTATGCAATGCCCACAATTCTAGTTGTTATAATTTCTATCTAAAGTCTGGCTGGTGTACCCAGAACTGAATTACATGAAAAAAGATCCAGGCTGTTTGACGCCCGGTATCCTCTTCTTCTACGCATATCCTCTTCTGGCATTGTTGCTTCAGTTGGACAGGTCGAGGATTAGCAAAATAACGTGGCAATAAAATGAAGTCAGTTGACGAACTGAATGAGCAGGTTATAACATCAGTGGACTTTTTCTTCCCTGATGGAACGGATATTAAATTGGGGCTCGAATAGTGAACGAGTGGTTCCGGGAGGATGAGGAATCATGAACTGGCACCACAGAGTCCTGACCTCAACCCTACTGAACGTTTTTGGGATGTGCTGGAGAAGACTTTATGGAGTCGTTCAATTTTCCACGTGGAACATTTCTAGTAGGATAAATTCATTTCAAACTTTATGTGTAAATTTCTCCTTTCCCAGATTTTTGCCTGGCTATTTGAGGTTTTTAAATGGATCGCAATGTTAATAAAACTCATCAGCCTTGCAGCACTGTAAATAAAAAGTGGAAGCCATCAGGCTGCTTGAGGGTATTTACTGTGCAGTGGCAGGGGTTTAATGCCTGTATTTTTGAGCTTCGTCAACACTCTAATCTCTCTGAAAGAGGAAAAGGTGCTGTTTGATTATTGGAGTTGAGCCACAGCAACTTCTGTTTGTCGGTATTTAACATTAGCTATGCTATCAGCCGAGCTCAGAATATGTGCTTATCACTATTTATGAATGAATATACAAATTTGCATGTACTGCCAACACGAATTGATTTTTTTAATTTTTATATTTCGATTTTTTTTTGGTCTGAACACAAATGCATACCACATTTTTAAAGGCTAGTTTTACATTCAATTTTACATCAGTGCCTTACAGCAAAGTCCACAGCAAAGTACTCAGGTGTCATTGCTGCTACATGCAAATGCCGGAAATGGCAAGGTGAAGAAAAGCCTGCTCATTCACAGATGAGGTAAATGTACTTCAAAGCACACATTATCTGCACTGCAGACAGTCTGGATCTTCCTCATGCACTTTCAGTATGGACGGTCTTAATCATAAAAGCAGCTTTTACACAAAACAACCCCCCACCCCCACCCCAATCTCCCTCTCGTCTCCACAAGTACTTTCAACATGTAGCTTTATCTTACGTGAACTAGGAAGAGTAAGATGGCAGATGTCTCCACTGTGTGGCTTCAGCAGATCGTCTTGGTTTTGACATATCCATATGGATCCGTCATATCCTTCATCAGCTCCAGCACTGGGACATATTTGTGTATGCCTCCCTCAGGGGATCAGGCTTAGGCCCTCCTTTACTGTGTGCCTTAAAACTCTGTCACTGGGGTCTGTAGGGAATATTTTGCACCATGTTCGACACAGGATGGCCAATATTTGAACTCTGGCAGTTCCAGTGATACAGGAGGTATACTGATAACTCCCTGTTCACTCAGTCTCTTTATTTCAGTCAGCTGAAAAAAAAAGTCTTCAATTATTTGCTAGAGCATCTGCAAAAGCACACTGGTCAAGAACCATCTCCTTGGCTCCTGAGTGGCGCATCGACAAGGTGCGCGACTATAAACCCGGAGATCGCAAGTTCGAATCCGGATTGATGGCACAGCCATCCATGACCGGGAGTCCATAGGAGCTAATTGGCCGAGCTCTCAAGGGAGGGAGGGATGGCATACGCTCACTTCCCTGTCACTCACAGCGATCACCAGTCAATCAAGGGCGTCTGTGAGCTCATTTGTACGAGGGGCGGATAGCGCTTTCCCTCCGAGTGTGTTAGACCGCCCCCAAATACGCATGTACAGCAGTTAGAAAAAAGGCAGGTGGCGGGCATTGCATGTCACGGAGGGGGCATGTGCATGTTTACGCCCCTCATTGGTTGTTGGTGGTCGTGTGATAGGGAGGGCAATACTTCATGGTTGGGAATTGGATATGACTAAATTAGAGATACAAATGGGGGGGGGAAGAAAAAAAAAAAGGGACCATTTCCTTAAGCAAAAAGAGGAAATTTGATTAGGGTAAATGATCAACATGAGATATTTTAGTGTTGACAGGAATTTGAGATTATTTTATTTCCTTACCACCCAGTACTTCAATTTAAATTTATAAATAACATTCCTCTCAGTGTTCTGAATAATTGTAGTATTTACTACATGAACATAAAAAGCAAACTAGACCAATTTGTATATAATTTATTTTTACGTATTTTAAAGGCAGGCGAACTCTGTGCGCTCTGCAAGCATAGCGTAAGCATGTTGGGGAATGATGTGTTTTAGTGTATATTACATGGAAAGACAAGAAAAGCAAACTAAAACAAGATTTTTTATAAAAAAAATTTTTTTTCATTTTAAAGCATGACTGTGGTATGCTACCTGCTCCGAGTAATCATGACAAACTGTGCCTGTCTGGTGTTTTGAATCAAACGTTATCCACTTGGGAAAATGTTTTTTAATCCCAAAATAGTCAACCAATCAGATTGTGCTGTTCCTGTGTAGCATATTCTAAAAGTTATTAACTTTGCAAAGACCTTTCTACCTAATCCTAAAAAGCTTGAGTCGAGGCAACTGGACT
>JBCNYH010000027.1:36071297-36091717 GCA_039654325.1 Tandanus tandanus | reverse complement strand
TCTCTCTCTCTCTCTCTCTCTCTCTCTCTCTCTCTCTCTCTCTCTCTCTCTCTCTCTCTCTCTCTCTCTCTCTCCGTATTTCTCCCATTCTCAATAGGAAAATGACTCTTACTGACTCTGTAGATAAACTAGTGTGTAAAATGTTTGGGGGAAAATGACATGCTAATAAGTCCATAATATATTAGCCATAACAATCTGTCATTCTTAATATTAATATAAATATTAATATTTAATAGCTTTAACATAAAAATAGAATAGGAATGCTTAAATTTAATTTAATTTAATATTTAAATACATTTAATTTAAATGTATGCTTTGATTTAATAATCATATTCGCTCTCCAGTCACTGTGGTTTTGTGTGTTTAAATGAGGATTGTTATTATTTTTTTAGTACTCTTGCTTTCACAAAACACCAATTCATCACATATATTTTATTTATTTATGTTTTTCTTACAATTAAGCATATTGGCTTTGTGCATTTATTTCAGAAGTCTGAAGACACTATTTTCACACTTGTTTCTGTGCACTGAAAACGGTGTCATTGTGGTCAGTCAACATGAACATGAGCCCAAGTCCATATATAGAGTTTTAATAGCAGCCACTTCAAACTACTAGGAAAGGATTTTATTAGGACAAATCAGCAAGAGTCACATGACCAGGAATGGATTGATTTTGATTTTGATGACTTGGGATTGATTGATTTGATTCATTCATTCACAATAACTTTTTTCCCCCTTCATTGCCATGGAATACACAAATGCACAAAGATGGTAGAGTTTGCTAGATCATTAGGGTAACCAGTCCAACTTCAAGGATACAGGGTATGTGACACCGTACCACCATGCTGCTGTCTTGAATAGCAGCGTACATGTAAAGACACTTGACACCGGTGCTGCTCTATCTCTGAGACACACACACACACACACACACATGCACAGACTCTCTCTGTGTTTGGGTTAGGTCTTGCTATGAGGAAGTGTAATGGAGAAGAACCTTTACAGGATACAGCATTATAAAAAGCATTTCTGCTACACACTTCTGTATATTTGTAGTTAGTCTACAATGATGACACTTTTTGCCAGTTTTTTTTATTTTATTTTAGTGATTATAGAACTTATACAACAATATATTTGTTGAGTTGTGTTGCATTATTAACATTTTTTTTGCACAAGAAGTAATTCATTTAAAATAGTTTATATTACACCTGCATTCATACATTTTAAAGTCACAGTCCTGCCTTGTGTTTCCTGCCAGCGATAGCTGGATCACTATTTGTGGTCGTCATCATCTTTCGTTGTCAATTATCACACTGACTCAACCAGTCAACTTATTTCAACCATAGACATAGTCATAGACTATTTACATCATATTATTGTGCACCTCCTATTGTATTTCTTTAATACTTGGATTTTTCACTGCTAATGGAAATAAGACTATAGAATATGAGGAATTAGATATTAAACGGCTATTGATGGCAAATTGTTTTGTGTCTCAGATGTTTAATGCACATGTTTAATGCATATTTTGTTACAAAGAAAACAAACAAACAAACAAACATTGATCTGCCTGTAAACAGAAGAAATCTTTAACTGGCCTGATCTAAAGTTACCGTATCTCTGAGTGTAGGAGTAGCTCTCACTGTAACCTTAGCCTTATTTGGGTATCTGCATAGGCGGCTGACTATAGCTTTCACAAAAAACATCTAGTCACCTGCGTAGGTGCTCTGATGTAGTTAATGTATTAATGATGATGGGCCTATTCAGGTACTTTGTCTTGTCTATCAGATCACTGAATTTAAGTGCATTATCAGCGTTAGTTTGATATAACTATGTTTTAAAGTATTAGGTGTGTGTGTGTGTGTGTGTGTGTGTGTGTGTGTGTGTGTGTGTGTGTGTGTGTGTGTGTGTGTGCGTGTGTGGGGGGATAGAAGTGTGTGCAATATGAGCTGCTGGTATTTAGATAGGATCTGTAGCTGATATGGGAAAAGTTGCATTAGAGATGTATCTATAGCAAAGTCTTAAGATAAGCTGCTGCTGCCGCTGCTTTTGTTGTTGGTGTTTTTTTTGGTGGTTGGTGTTAGTAGTATTGACCAGACATATATGTCATGAAGTATTTAATTATTGAGACAAATAAAACCATAACAAGGAATGTTGTGCATCTTCTTTTTGAACAGGGCAAATAGAGCAGTGTTTTTTTTTTTTTTAATTTAATTTAATTTAATATTGAGCTCAGTTGTGTAAACACTGTGGTAATAAGACACGATACAGAACCCTATCACAGCTGTAGCCTGCCACTGCTTGATGTGTATTTTTACAGACTGTTTTATCTCATTTGCTGTCTGAAGGCTATATTATTGTCAAAATAAATTCTGTTTGAATGGGTCGTGCTGTGCAGGGGCTGAACTGCAGTCGAAAGTGTCGTGTGTGTGTGTGTGTGTGTGTGTGCTCTCTGCGAAGCAGATGGGCCCTGTGGTTCGATTAACACAGCATAAATCCAGCCTAGATTTAAAGTGTGCTTAGTCTCAGCCATGGTCATTTCTCTAACAAATTAGATTCCACCTTATGTGCTCCCGAAGCACTGCCTCCTTTCCCCTTTCTTCTTCTTGCTATCTGTGTGTCCTTCATTTCTAGCCCTGGTTTAGTATCACTTCTTTTTCACTCCTCCGTGTCAAATCAAGACACGGCCATCTTTTTCTGGAAACCTTAAGCAGCATTAAGGACTCTGTCGGGCTGATGGAGGAAGAGAGAGGGCCTTTATTTTCCCGAGCTCACCATCAAACAGTGAGCAGGGAGGTGGGATCTGAGCGCAGGGACTGTTGCTCAAAGCACATGCACAGCTCAGCCTCTTCATGAATAATTTAACGGATCATCCATGCTGATTGGAGTCAGCTGGAGGAAGTGGTTTTGTGGGTGGGTTTGAGAGCTTCGAGCAAGCCTGGACAAGTAGTGGCCGAGGTAACGTCTGTTTCTGTGAGTGTACAAGGGAAAGGTGAATGTAGGGCAACTTGCTACTGTAGCTGGGTGTGTGTGTGTGTGTGTGTGTATGTGTGTGTGGTGTGAGAGAGAGCCATCATATAGGGTTTGTGTTTGTCTTGCTCCTGCACCACTGCTGTGCTACTTCTGCTTTCAGGAACACCTCATCCCCCACTGGATTTACACAGGGGACATGTAACCTTTCCAACAAGGCTTTGTTTGTGTGTGTGCTTACGAGAAAGAGATCGAGACAAGGAGAGGGAGGTAACTGCCTCCCTTACAAAGGATTCACCGATGCATTCCTGTTGGAAAATGAAGCTTCAGGTATAAGCTCTAAATATCTCCTGAACATTCGTGTGATCGTGTTGTGTGTTTGTGGTTGGTCTTCGTGAGGATCAGTGTGTTGTGTAGGAACACTGATGCACAGAGGATGCAGCCTTCAGTGTTAGGAGAGTGCTGTCTCTGTCGTTGTTATGGTGAGGCCTGCTGGAAGATGATGAGGCGCTTGTGTGTCTGTGCTTTGTCTCATTCTCTTGGCTTGTTAAATAATTACTGCTCTTTTCCATGCTTGCCTGTACAGCTTCATCATACCTGTATTTATCCAGATGACTTCTGTACGTGGTTCCATTTCCTCCTTTTATTTACTTCAGCCTTTTTGTGTTGTGCTGGAGTGTGTGATGTAAACATCTTCTATAGCAAAGCTATTATTCTGTAGATCGTTGTTCGTTGGGATTGGTCCCGGTATGACAGTAGGTATTGTTGTCTGGTCTTGGATTGAACTGATATAGCACTCTGCTACTCCTGTAAGGCTCTTATGGCTGGTGACACTGACTCTTAAGTGCATAGATTTGTCAGTACTTGTAGCTGCTTCGGGTTTTAGTGCTGTACAGTCTCGGTCAGTCTGCTTTTTTACTCAGTGCTGTTAACGGCCATTGTGAGTGATGAACAGCTTTTCAGATCCAACAGTATAACAGAATGAGGCTGAGCTCACATTAGCTCAGTTAGCTTCACTTCAATTCTGCACAATAGACTGTTAACAGCACACTGTTAAATGTTTTCTCTTGATGGATTCTCAATGTCAGGCTGATCTGATTTTTATCTAGATCCTAAGCGATTAGCTAAGTTGATTTGGAGGCTTTGTGTGAAAATCCTGTAGCCGGGGCAAGGGGGAGGGGAAGCCTGAGATGAGTGGTTACATGACTATAGGCAGTTTGTTAGGGAGAGGCAGCAGGCTGAATGAGGAACATGTCAAGCCGTCCCTCACTGAGGTGTCCATCCTTTCTGCTTTATCCTTCAGTCTTTTATGTTAGACGGGCAACTGTTTTGTGAGTGCTACTGCCTCTGTGTTTGAATAAAAAGAACTGTGCTGTTGTCACATCTATACCTATTTTAAATATCTACAAGAAGATGAAATCGTCTGGAGTCAGCTCTGAGCTTATTGATAGGTTTGACATTAATAAATTCACATTTCAAATGAGAAATGCTCTTGAAATTAATATGATGTTGCAGTATTGACCAGCATAATACCCTTAAATGCCCACTGTGTATTCTAGTGTATTTTAATGATTGATATGTAGAAAAATACTCCCCAGCTCCTTTCTCGGTTCTCTGTAAAAGGCAATGGACTGCCTCTGAGCAAGGAGTACAAAGCTCCCTGTGTGAACACTCTAATTAGGATTCATAGGCCTGAGTCAGTGAGGAGAAGATTGGGATCAACTTGTTACAAATGGAGTAACTGCACCACTGGTTTTTACATCATAGATTTTTTTTTATGGATAGAATAACTTGAAGTATCAGATTAGGATATGCACACACCCTAAGCAGCTTGGATATATTTTTATTAATATATACTTTATGGGAACAGCACAATCCGCTACCTTGGGATTAAAAACATTCTGAGTGGATAATGCTTGAATCAAACGACGACACTCACAGTGTGTCAGTCTTACTTGTGGCAGGCGGCGTCATCATTCTGGGTGCCTCATTGTCCTATCGTGCAATGTTAAAATAAAATTCCTTTAAAAAGTTCGTTATTGGCCCAAGACCCACATTAGGTTAACATTTTGTGGAAATCCACCCATAAGTTTTTGAGTTATTGTGGACACACACACACACACACACACACACACACACACACACACACACACAGTTGGAGGCAACTATGAGCTTCAGGATTGGTGGATTTTGCTGAATTGAATATTCAGTAACATCCACTTTCCTTTTGGTGCATAATTGTCAAATATTCTGTTCCACTCCACACCCATGATGCACTGGGCCACCTTCATGGTCTCCTTTGCAATGTATATTTTTACCTGAAAGGGTTGTGAGCCCCAGAACCTGTTCTCTAGAACAAACATCCATTTACACTCACATTTGCACCTAGGATAAATTTGCAATAGCCAATAAGCTAAGGGTTAATTCTTTGGACTGTGGGAGGAAACCGGAGCACCCAGAGGAAACACACACACAAGCACGGGCCTAAATCAGCTTGGATAACACCTTATATATTAATGCATTATATCAGTGAATTGTGTATCAGCATTTTTTTCTCTTTTTCAGTGTGTCACACAGACACAGATGTGTGCACATGGATATTAATGATGTCTTTTTATACAGACAAATGGAATTCCCCACAGCCAAGACTCACAAGTCTCATATTACACTGGTCTGATCCTTGGAGGCTGATTACGGTTTCACCCAAGCACCCTGCAGGACAGAAGGGGCATAGCATTAAAGTGACTCATGACCCATGGGAGTCTTGCTGCTCACCACTGCTTCCTCTTCTCACACACTTCTCTGACCTGGGGTCGGTGTGTATGGGGGTATAAGATATACTCTACATAAAAGTTTCTCAATGCTGTTGACATGAGGGGGATTTTCTGGTCTTGAGATCTGGTGTCATCAGATTTCATGTTGTTATTTGTGTAATAGTAGCCATGCTGTATACACCACTCTGGTCTTCTGACTGTCAGCTCTTGAGTACTTCATTTATTTTAAATCACAATAATGACGCTGATCTCACTCTTGTTTGGTAATTTATCCATGGCTTGCTCTCCACCCCACGAGCCTTAAAAATGTAGGAAATGTGAAATTTGAGTGTTGAGCAGGAAACAACACACAGGCAGGTTTCCTGTGAAATGAATGTACATTTCGGTACCCGTCTCGAGCTTCCCACAATGACCAAGGCTTCTGTTTTCGCTAAAGTTTTTCACACAGAGCTCACTGATCACGTTGTCTCTTCTCACATTCGAAATCGGTACAGTGAAGGAAGTGTGTTTGTACGGTTCGTGACATTTGTGTAGGTGTCTGCAACAACAGTTTGTTTTAGGATTAAAAATGTAGGCAGTACTAGAGATACTTCTGAAGCAGGATCTTAACTGTAAATGCACAGAAATATAGGGTTTTATCTTTCTTTAGCTTCTACATCAAAAATCTCAGCGTTTCTATGAAAGTTTCTATGAAAAAACAAACAAACAAAACATAGTTATATGAAATAGGGTGACATGTTGCTGAAGCCAGGATTATGTGCTTGCTTAGGCTTTTGATTAATTTGGTATAGTGAATAAATTAGACTCGGAAACACTTTATTAGACTGATTTATAGAAATAAACCTGCTGTTCAATTAGATTAATTTAATTGCCTGGTAGGCAGGGGTGGTATGATGTCTGTGTTCTTAGAGAAATCAGCAGTCTGTAGATATCTGTGTGCTGTTTTATCCCCCCAGTCTGGTTTTATAATAATGTGAATACATGTTTAGGCACTGAGTAAAATCTGGGCTCCTGATAGATGTCTCTGTTGATAGGTGTTCTTTCCTTTCACTAACTGATTTCTGCTTTCATCTGTATCACCTGTATTTTTATTTTAATTGTCCGTTTAACTAGTTCATGTTCTGTCAAGCTTCTGATTTCGGCATTTGCTCCAGGAACTTTTATTTACCTGTAAGTCTGTCTGCCTACCTGAGATAGATTGTTCTCTGCGAGTCTGAGTGGTGGCCTATGAGCTACTGTATTTTGGGTTTTAGATTTGTTATTTTATTATGTTTCTTTATTTCTTTTTTTTTTTAATTGCTGTCCATCGTCATGCAACTCAGCGATACATAACATCCAATCAGCATCATCTCAGTAAACAGCAGCCTTATTGGGTTTCCTGTGATGGACATGTGCAGACACTGGACAGTACACGGGACAGCCATCCAAGCCATATTCCATGACTATGGCACTACACTATTAAAATGTCTGAAATTATATTAATACATAGTATGTACATTTGGCTGGCAGGTGCATACTGGTCACTGAGTCTGACTGTACCTCAAACAACAAACGAGAATCACGTTTGTGCCTAATATTGTTTGAAATGATGTTGATGGAGGTTTTGGAGTCCTGCCAGTGTTTGGAGTGTTCTAATGATTAGACACAGTAGTGGTGTTGAGGGAATCATCTCCCATTGAATGAGACTGCTCACTGCATAGCCGTGAAACAGTTTTGAGAAGCAGGAGTGCAGATAGTTGTCAAAGACTCCTGCTGGTTGGATGTGACAGATGCCACCATTCACGACATGTTGCTTTATGCACTGTGTGTGTGTGTGTGTGTGTGTGTGTGTGTGTGTGTGTGTGTGTGTGCTCTTGTAGTGTGGGATTAAATGAAATCCACATGAAGCACTGAGAGGCTATTGTAGACTGACTGGCTTTGGGTCAAAGCTGCTAAACCAGGTCAAACCAGTATTGCACTAAACAGCACACATCTCCTACAATCTGACATCCTTATTAATATATTAGAGACATTAGTGGTTTACTGAAGCCATAGATGTTTCACTTCTGACCGCATTAGGTTGAAAATTATTGTATTTATCAAATTATTTAAGTGTAATCATAAAATTCTTTAGGCGTTTATGTGGAATTTGTTATAGTGTTCTGTGTGGCTTCGATTTCCAAAGTCAGTGCCTTCTGTCTTTATCTTATAACGCAGGATCTGAACAGTGCCAATACAGAAAATGTTCATGCCAACATTGATTGGGGAAAATCACTGTTGTTTCCCTTGGTCTTAAGACTATGATAGGACGTGGCTCTCAAGTGACGCAATAGAAAAGTGTTTTCCTGATGATGCTAGAGCCTGTGGCTGGAAGCCAAGGGAGTAAAATTGGCCGAGTTCCCTAGGTAGGAGGGGTGGGCCTCTCTCTCTCTCTCTCTCTCTCTCTCTCTCTCTCTCTCTCTCTCTCTCTCTCTCTCTCTCTCTCTCTCTCTCTCCCCCTCTCTTTCTCTCTCTGTCCCCCATGTCTAACATATATAACCTTTGTTCAGTTTATTATTATTCACATTATATAGTTCACATTATTATTATTAGTAGTAGTAGTAGTATAGAATTTGGCACATCTTACTGGCTGTTAAACTGAGCAAGGGGGAGAGATGGATAAAGGATGAGAAACAGGACAGGGAACAGCAGGCTGAGGTGGTGCTGACCTTGTCTCGACGATTGCCACTAATTCACTGCACTGGTGACAACCCATGCTCTCCAGTCATCAAAGATCTTGTCTCCCTTCCTTAAGAAACACCACATAAGAGAGAGAGAGCCCAGGAGGAGTGACTGCTACTCTTTGAATCAGGATCTGTTACTGGCCCCTCTTATGTCTTCTTGAATTAAACTGGAGGTTCATGCTAGGACGTTCAGTGGAGATCATACTGCTGCCTTACTGCTAGTCTGAATTTGTCTGAGTGGATATTGGAAATGCTATTTTTACCTCTGGTTAGATCCAGATGTTTATTCCAACCTATCGGCCTCAAGCAAAGAATGCTACACATCTTTATTGGTGAATTAGCTAAGAGTGTCACCAGTCGCCGTGCAAGTCAATTGTCTTGGTCTGTAAACAAACGTACAATGAGTGCAAGGTGCAGTGGCCCAAAACGAGCCCATCTGCATGCCTATCGCAGAAAATGCTTCTCAGTCCTGATCACCGAGCATATGGGTGTAACAACACTAATGCTGGTTTTTATTTAATTATTTTTTACATTTTTTTTAAACAAGATTCTTCTCTTAAGAATTTAGCAGGTTAAAGATTTTCCAAGATTTCTGCAACACTTGATGCTCCTGCCAACCAAACATTTTGTCTGTTGCAGTTAAATGTCATTTAACATTGATATGTGGTTCGGGGAAATTGTTTGTTACAGATTTACAGATTCCAATGACGTGTAGAGATAAAAAGGCTGACTTAAAAACTCCAGTGAAATTATTTGTGCAACATTACCTTTCATCTTTAACCCGTTTATGGGGTTCTGTACCACAAGCTGCTTTGAGATTCTTTAATTTGTGCAGAAGGAGTGTTTGTATGGTGTGCAGTGCTCCTGTCACTCGTCTGCTCTTCTCTAATTATCCCTTGCTCATTAGCTTTGAGAACACTGCACATGCATTTGCTGCCTCATTGTGCTGGCAGTGCACTCATGGCAGCCTAGTAACTGTATTCATGTTCATTATCTGCCTGCCCTTGCCTACTTTGGCAGACACATACTGTTTGGCAATGCGGTTTTGAATGACACTGGTTGATGTAAATGTTGTTTAAATGATAACATCAAAAATCTTATAGTGATGGGCCTTTCTCTCTAGAGCAGTTAGGATTTTAAAGCATCTTGCAGTGGGTTGATTCCATGAATTGAATTTCAAACGTAACATTGGAATTAATGATGACCAAATACAATCCGTGATAACGACTTTCTAATGGTATTAGGATCTTTTGCAGAATTTTCTTAAAGACCTTCTCTTGGTCAACTATCAGCTACTCTTAACCCTTTGGTGCTGACTTAAAAAAAAAAAAGAGTCATAATTATTTTTTTAATATTCACAGGCAACATATAAACTTATTATTTAACCTATAACATAATTTCCCTACACCAGATATAAATAGAAGTTTAGCCACCTAGGGTAGTATGGTGTAGTATATGCAACATGTAGCACTGCCATCTCTCACCCCCATGGTCCACTGTTTGATTCTGAGCTTGAATTGTCCTCCTGGTGTCCAAGGGTTTCCTGTTTCCTCTCACCTGCTAAAACATGCTTGTTGGTGGAATATGCTTTATTGCCCCTAGGTGTAAATGAGTGTCTGACTTTGGGCAAGCATGGTGCCCTGTGATTGCCTAGCAGTGCATCCAATGTGTATTTCCACCTCATGCCCGCTACTCTTGGAATATGCTTTAGATCCCCAGCAACTCTGACGCAGGATGAAGCAGTAACTGAACAGAAATGAAGGTCAGCTAATGCAAAATTGTGCTCGGCTGCAGGATTCTGTGGAAGTGTTGAGATGAAAAAAAGGAATTGTTGAGGTATGGTGAACAAACACTTTTGCTTCCTCTTATCACAAAGCAGGCAGTTTCTGCATTGCAGCTGATAGCCAATCGCATGCACACACAGGCAGCACACATGTCCGTGCAATTTCAGTAAAGAGGAATTGGGGCAAAAAAGTTCTCTTGCATCTCTCAGTATATAAACAAAAACACCATATGAAAAAGGGAAATGACTGTGCACACTCTACTGTTCTGTTGCTTTTACCAAAACTTAAGCTGGTGTTTTTCTAAACTCAGCCTCTTCTTGGGAATATTCGCTGCCCTGAGATGAAATTATCTCTGTGCATTTGAGTCTCCGCTCTGGGGCAAAAACGTAGGAGCTCTTAATGACCTCAGTTTACGTTTCAAGCTAGCTGAAACTGTTTTTTGGATGCTGCATAAAGCAGCGATTGCACAGTGTTCGAACAACCCATTGATGAGTGTACATTCATGCACATGCAGGAGAGGGGTGTAAATGGCGTGGGTAAACATCAGGACAGTATTTATTCAAGAATGAACCATGAAGACAATTGAAAGCTGTAATTGCATTCTTGTTGTGTGTTCTCTCTCTCTCTCTCTCTCTCTCTCTCTCTCTCTCTCTCTCTCTCTCTCTCTCTGTGTGTGTGCATGTGTGCACTAACATTTACACATGAATAGATTTACAGAAATGAGGATGGACTGTCATGAGATTGTAAAAAGAATATGTGTATGAAGGCAAGAAAACTGTGGGTCGTGCTGGCTATCGCAGCTGAAAATTTTCTTCATACTGAAAAGAAACCATCGGGGATTTAACACCCAGTCCTCCATCACTGCCATCTCCATGGAAACCTGTATGGGTAGGAGCTGGGAATAAGTTGATGGAGTAATTAATGTTAAAGAACATGTCCGTCTGTTGCGGCGCTGCACTACGTTACACACAGTTTCCCTCACTTCACTCACAGCAACATTTCTAACTGCTGTTCAATGGAAGGACAATGGCACAACATTAACTAACGATCATCACACTCTTCTGCCAAAGGCTCTGAGCTCTCAGAGCTAAACATCATTTGTGTCAGGCCTTTGTCTCGACGTTCATTCGGCCTGGATTAAACAACTCTGTATGATTATTTCATATTTATCAGATAATGATACCCTGTATACTGTTTCAAAAACACACTGTTCACACTGTTTTATCTTTTGCCCTCTGGAGTGCATCACCCACTGTATAGTACAGCACATGTTTTCCTCCATGCACAGCATGTGCTAATTGTCTTTCAGCCTTCATCAGTGATTAGTTTCCATTCATAGCTTTATTCAAGGCTGGATATTTTTAGTGGGTGGACTCTCAAAACCCTTCAGTAATTTTAAGAATTTTATTGCAAAAATTTTGCTGCTACAACAACCGCTCTGCCATATTTCTGTCAGGAGGAACGATTCTCCCTGTGCTGGTTTACAGCACAGCATGGCTGTAATTATTTACTTATGTGTAATAGTACATCTGGTGCAGGAAAATAAAGCGTCTCTAGTTATAATTGCGCCATGCTGCAAATGAGCCCTGAAATTTCATTTCCAGTGGATGTGGGTATACAGACCAATCACGGATAGTTCCGGTGAGTCTTCTTTGTGTGCTCATTTTGTTAATATATAGATTTCGGCACTGCCTAAAAGCGGAGCTCCCATATGATTTCCCTACTTGACAAGTTTTTCGTTGGAACTCTCAAACCCCATACACGTATCCTGTGTTTAATTAATTTTAAAACTTGTTTATAGAAGGGAATAAAAATGAGGTAACCAAACATGCAATCTTAGTGTCATCATGTAAAGTGCACCATTTAGAAACCGTAGGTTTAGAGAACATTTCAGTAACACAAGAATAACATTAGTTGTTTATTTGTGAATTGACTGGTGGCACAGTGGCGCAGTGGTTAACATGTCCGCCTCACAGCAAGAAGGTCTCAGGTTAGATTCCAGGGATTTCCTCACACAGTCCAAAAACATTCTCATTAGGCTGATTGGTGGTTCCAAATCAACACTAGGTGTGAAAGTGAATGTGAAAGGTTGTATGTGTGCTGGCCCTGTAGTGGTCCATTGAGTGTACCCCGCCTTTGCCCAGAGTCGGCTGAGATGGGCGCCAGCCTCCCTACGACCCTAATTATTGGTAAAATGTATGATTTGCTGACCGAATCAATAACAATTAGTTACAAAATATCTAAAAAATCATTTGTTCTAGTAAGAGTGCGAGGGAGTATCCATAGGATGAAAGAGCCCCAATACGAGCTTTGCTATCATCACAGGGTAGCGAGATGCTGCTGAACACGAGCAATCGCGATGACATTACAAGTGGGGTCAACCGCACTGGTGGCCATATTGGTAGGCAAAAAGACAAATGTAATGTAATGAATCTACCTGCTAGCTTGACTCTGCTGCTTCTCCACTCCTGTCCATCACCTTGTTAGGCAGTAACATGGCACTTGATTCTTGTTCTGCTCCCTGCTGATCTTAGATCCTTCACTGTCTTTTTTCTTCAACCACAACCATTGATTTTTCTTTCATCTTGGAGGTTTGAGTTTATGGTCTAACTTCCTTCTAAGTCTCATGTTGCTAGAATTTGTAGCTCTTAATGTTTTGGCAATTAGAATTGTTGGGTATGTGGATCTACACTTGCTTTGTGTCAATTTCTGTTTTTAAAGGTGCCCATTCACGATCCAATAGCCTATGTGTTTTATCTTTAAGTATCAGTTCATTTTGGCTGAATGGAAAGGCTTCCCAGCAAAACCACCCCAGCTTATGGGTTTAGTACTTATTCACCTGTTTTACATTTTGTTTTGTTTCTGTGTGTTTGTCACATGTGTATGTTTACAATAACAAGATTGTATGACTGTAGAAACAATCTTGGCTGTGCACTGATTCAGACAGCAGAAAAAAGGCTAAGGTCAAGTGTTAAGAAACTGGTATCCGATTCCAAGAGAGGTAAAACTAGGGTAGCGCATGTCTGTTCGTTTGTCATTGTCTCTCTCTCTCTGTCTCTCTCTCTCTGTCTCTCTCTCTCTCTCTCTCTCTCACATGTATTTCATGTTTTTTTAATATGCCTTTTAATTGAATGGGCACTTTAAAAGCAGGATACAAATAAATTCTAATTGTCTTATAAAAGCCCCCCAGATCCCTATAGCCCAGGATGCATGCACATATTTTTGGAAAGGGTTGTAGCCTGTGTAAGCAGTAACCTTTATTATACCCCATTTTATCTCCAATTACTCACTGCTCATTTCTGCTAATTAGCTAGATTTCTTTGAGAAAAATGAATCCCTCACATCCCTCACACTACTCTTGTGACCTCACAAGGTGGCCAAACACGATTGAGACTCTAACTGGTATATTTTCACACAGATGAGGTAGCAGACGCCTGAGACTGACTAGTGTTAGTCTGAAGCCCTTTCACATACAAAAGCTGTTACTGTACAGGTGAATATATAGTACGCATAAAGAACTATGGAATAATCATCTGGGTGTGAATACTCATTGGGCATTTAGTAATTGTCAAATGATTCCAGGATGATCTGCTTCACCCATGGTGCGTAAACATGCCAGAATGTACTTACTGTAATGGTCAGAGAGCAGGTACTTAACCGATGTTTGTGCATACTGAGTATTAGTATTCAGCGATAGATTGTACTAGGACGGACAGGACTGTATTTGGGTAATCCATTAAAAAGGTAATTATTAATTACCTTTATTCCTTGTAAGTCAAAACTGGAAAAAAATGAAATCATAAGAGAATGGAATGGATTCATATTATGCAAGTGGAGCAGATTCCAGTGAGATCCGAAATCACATGTAGTAGATGACAATTTTTGTTGGGATAGGTAATGCTTTCACTTTTCTGGTTACCATCACAAGTTGATTTCTTTACTTTGGGTAATGTGTCACTGCCAGGAACAACACAATTTCCTCCAGGATAAATAAAGTACTCTGATTCTGATCACGACCGGTCACAACATGACAATACAATGGTTAGGATTCCCACAGGAACCGTGGCCTAGGATTACTGTTAATGTTACTAAGTGGCCAGGGGACAGAAGATCCATGTTTGAATATTATCTTTATTTCTCCCGTTCCCACATCATTATAGTACAATAGCGGGATATAAATGCTTTTTATTGTCGGTGGGAATAGGGCAAGAGTGACATGCAAAAGATGAGTGCTGTTCTTCTCACCCAGAGTGAAGAGCCAGTTATGGTCTATTGGACTGCTGGCAAACAATTTCAGTCAAATTTTTAACTGAAAAGGTCATTCTGTAAATGACTCTGAATACCACAATGGAACGACAGGAGAAATATGTGGAAGGCTCTGGAGGGTTTTGCTCACTACTGATGGATGTTCTGGTCTAATGACAGTTCCTTTCTGGGACATCATTTTAAACTTATGTTAGTCCACGTCTCTGAAATTCAGTTGTATCCTCTTTAGATGTTTCTCCTTTTCAAGTTGTTTTTCCATTTATTCCTTCAATGGGTTTAAGGGTTCGGTCAAACCCTGCATCCATTTTATATCATGATTATAAATCATATAGAAGAATCTTTTCTTTGCCTGAGGGTAGAATAAAGCAATTGTGAATATTGATGGCATGGAAAAGATGGACATTTTTAAAAGTGCAATTTTATCAATAGCATAATAAAATCCTTCTTGAATGCATTTTTATTGAATTGCCTTTGTAAATTATCCAAGCTGATAGCATAAAATTAAATGTACTAGCATTGAGCATTTAATAATTTATGGCCCTCAGACACGTTTGGAAGTGGTTATTTTATTTAAGACGCATTCAAAAAGCTTGTCATTTTCAATGCTGGCAGTATATATGAATGTTGTTTCTGTGGTAACATATTGTCCTTCCCTTTCTCTTCTCTACAGAATGAGAAACCACTGGGTCATTCTGCAAGCAGGTCCAGCAACATTTCAAAGGTATGGAAATCTGTTTGCTTCCTTTCCTCTCATTTATTGTTTATCTGATACTTTGTGTGTGTGTGTGTGTGTGTGTGTGTGTGTGTGTGTGTGTGTGTGTGCACATGTGTGTGTGCGCGTGTGTGTGTGCGCATGCTACATATTGGGGACTGAAAAAGGTTTTTAACCAACAAGTGATGATATTTTGGCTGGTCCTTACTTCTTCAATGGGATGTTTAAGGTTTAAAACTTGGGTTTGGCATTCAGGTTAAAAATATCTTTAAGTTAGGGTTAGGATAAGGGTTGGGGTTAGGCCTTTAGTTATGATGGTTAAGGTTAGAGTAAGGGACTAGCAAAATAATTATTATGGTTAAGGTTAGAGTAAATAATTGGGAAAATAATTATTTCAATAAGAGTCCCCACAAAGATAGATGTACAAGACTGTGAGTGCAGAAAATGGGGAAAGGGGTTGTGATGCACTTGAGGAAATGAGGAGCTCATAATGTGATAGCGGCTTAAATCTCCTTCTTGTGGATAATGAAATCACTTCTCACCTTCAATTACCAGATGAGAAATAGAGCTGCCTCTCCCTCTTTCCTCTATCCCTCTTTTATCTCATTTTATCCACCAGTGCATCTTTCTCATGGAATAGTTATCTACCTTATGGTCTACCAATTCTGAGAAAAAAAACAACATACACATGCAAAAGTTACATCCATGTAGCCCAAGCTGATCAGTAATACCACAGACAAATAGTAACACACGATTCACACTTTCACTTTTAATCTGCACACAATAATACTTACCCATTATAATTCATGAATAAATGCAGAAAAAATATTCAGGTCTGGTCAATGTTGTTACATACATTATATTATATATTAGATTACACATCATCTCATCATCTTGGATTTGACTTCTAATGACTTTAGAATCCATCCACCCATGGTATACACTGCTAATCAGGAAGCTGAAGACAATCCTAGGTTGCAAATCTATTGCAGGGCTAACACAGCCATTCACACTCACACCTATGGGCAATTTGATCTAATTCAAGTCAATGTACTGTTAGAGGAAAACCGGAGTAGCAGAACACCCATGTAGGCATGAGGGGAACATGCAAAACGCACAGAACAGGTTCGGACATAGAATCTTCTTGCTGTGAGGTGGCAATGCTAAACACTACATCGCCATGCTGCACATGATTTTAGTATTCACTATGCTAATCCACTCAAATAGCAATGCAGCCATTTTATAATGTTACACAGTGAACAACTAATCAATCAATTCTAAATGTTTTATTTAATTCCAAGGCCATGTGTAGTGTTTATATAATAGTGACCATAAATAACATAGATACAACTTTTAATGTATTTAAATAATATTTTGGTATAAAACTTCTCATATACAATACAGTACAGTATGCATGATGTGATTATCACAGTGTTATCACCCAGTACCAACCGGTCAATAACTTTTTTCCTACCACCATTCAAACAAAACACAAACTTTAAACATTGTCAATCTTTTCTTGTTTTTTTTTTTATGTTTGTTTTTCTTCTTCTCATTGTTCTGTCTTCTTATTTGAAAAAGTATTATATGTGGACATTCTGGACTTACCGGTTCAAGAATTCGCACATCTTTCCATGTTTGTAGTGTATACTGTTTGGAAGAAAGGACCCTGGTGGCCATTTTCCACACATTTGCAATTTTCTTTTTTAAATACTTTTTAAGCATAAATATAACTAGTTTATAATGTACAGTCTGAGTATAGTGTTGTATTTTGAGACCTGTAGTGAAGCTGAGACTGAAGTTAACACATAATCTTCTTCCAGTTCTAAGCTGTGTGACCTCCTGACCTGATGAACTTTAGTAAAGTGCAGCAGCTGGTTAATCCTGACACCAGTGCTGGACACTAATCACATGAGCTGGGATGAGTCCAGCAGGTGCTGCACTACATGCATTCAACACACACACACACACACACACACACACACACACACACACCATATCATGAAAAGCATTCTTTGCTGTCTTATAAATGGTGAAACTATCAGAGAGTGAGACAGTCATGAATGAATGAGCTCTGGTAGACACAGGAAAAGGGAACCATGCAGAGATAGGAAAGAAAGAGGGACATAAGTGTGCTGAATTAAGCCTGTCTATAGGCTGCCAAGCGGCCTCAAGCTTTCTCCAGATGATCTCCACATTAACGTTGGCCTCCGATAATTCTTAAGCCTCCTCCATTTCAGATCCAATAACGGATAAGGGCACATTTCAGCATGATCAACTGCCAATCTGTTCCCTCACACCGCTTCTTTACTCCGACTCAGGATTACCAGACACACACTCACAGCTAAAAATGTGCACACTCGCCAGGATAACACAAACTGCTGCTAAGGAAACTACACACATACACACACTCACACACACTCACACACACACCATACGAGTACAGCATGGCATCCCAGTGGCCACTTCCTTTAACAAAAGACTTACCACATAGACATGTTCTCTAACTCATTTTTTTCTTTCACTCCGATTATGTGTCTCTCACATGCACACAAACACACAACAAAAAAGACTTGCCTGAAGCTTCTGACTAAAATGACAGAAGAGGGGAGGGAGAAGGGAAAGCTTGCCGCTTTGCCCAGCTATTCACATAAGTGTGTATTTTAAAGTGGCGGTCTGCAACACTGTGGCAAGCAGATAAGGCATGTCCTCCTCTTTCGGTAAACAACATTTTTGGCTAAGGGTGCCTGTGTGCAGCATATAACGACTGGAGGAGGTGAGCCACGGCTCCATTGGCATGGAGACATGCTGGGAGCAGACACAAATCTCTGTTCTGGTATTTATCCTCCAGCATGATAGTTTACTTATCAAAAAGCGCAAAAATGCAAAATCTCATCTGAGTGGGTGGCATGGATTTGACGGCAGGCTAATAGATATATCAGCAGCACAAACATGAGGCTAAAGCAGGCCTGGCTGAGCATACACAAGCTATGTCTGTTTGATTAGCATAGTCAGAAATGGCGATGGGTCGTTGACAACCACGGATTACGGGTGCCGCACAGCACGCTGCAATTGCTCCCTCCTCTCAGAGGCAGAACGAAGCAGGGGCCTTGCTAAATTACAGCCCTGTCACCTGAACAGGCTTTATTTGGAGAATGTTAATGTATATAAACAATTAAGGCGAGAGAGGGGAGAGCAATAATAGAAATGAAAAGGGAAAAGTATAGAGGGAGAGGGTTAATGGGAGACAGAAAAAGAGAAAGGTAAAGAACTGAGCAAAGCTTTTTGGAACAGTCGAAAGCTCTGCCTCATGATGAGATTCTCTGTTCTATCAATTTTCTCGTGGTTGCTTTAGGTTTGGTCATTCTTTTCAGAGAAGAATCGCCAAAACAAAACCTAAAGCATTATTCTTATTATAACATATTATAATTAGCAATTATATGCTGAAGGTAAGGTGGATGTTGCTGATGCACTGAGCCTGAGGTGCATAATTGTTTTACTATACGTATACTCCACAGGAACAGAAGCAAAAAAAGAAAAAATAATTGAGATTTTTATCATTTATATTTTCACATTTTGCCCACCGCAGAGACTGGGCAGTCGAGCTGTGCGCTTTGAGCTAAAACCAATACCATTGCAGATCCAATGGAGTGTTTTCACCATACTCATTCAGAGCTTAGTAGCTAAAAAACTGGCTCCATAAAGGTGTGTTTGCACACTAATTTAAAATGTTAGTAAATTCCACCTGGAAACTCAAGAAACACAAAATAAAACATGATTTTTATGGTTTATATTTGCATTTTAAAGCATGATGATGATGATGCCTGTTTGAGTGACCATGAGAAATTGTGACTGTCTGTCATTTTGATTCAAGCATTATCCACTCCAAATAATGTTTTTTTTAATTCCGAGATAGTGGACCAATCAGCCAGTCCCTGTAATATACTGTATATTAAATGTATTTACAGGTTACAAGTTCAACTAGTTTTGGTTTAGGCCAGAACAATGCTCTAAAATTAACCACTACAGACAACCATTTGGCAAACTCTCCTCAGCAACAGTCTACCCTCTTATGACAAAGGTGGGCTACTTTCAAAGCGTAACCATGGCAACATGCCACAGTGGTACTTCTAAAGGGTACCGAATTACCCATGTGTTCTTACTCCTCACTGTCCAGACTCAGGTGTCCATGATATTATATATTCATACATTGATAATGTCTTAATCCAGTCCAGTTCGTCTTGAATTTAACAGGGCACATGAATTCATTACAACAACATTCATTAGCAATATTTGATATCCAACTAACTGTATCACTTTAGTTCATCTCAAGTTTGGGCTTAAAGTTCTGCACTCCAGTGGTGAGCTGGTAAAGTTTTGATGAACTGAAGGTTAGATAGGGAAGAAAATGTTTAGTTAGAAAAGAGAAACTTCACTTTCCCTCCAAAACCAAGCTATATCAATGTTTAGAAAATTCAACACTATAAATTGAACACTTGAAATTGGCTACAAAAGGCAAATTCACTCAGCGATCACACATGATCAAAACATATTCATGAGCTGCAGCCTACACCTCCTTCGTACTGCTTTAAAACAGGCAGAAAGCGAGAAATCACCAGAAAAAGGGAAAATATCTTGAACATTGTCAAATATAGTATAATAAAGCAAGAGATTATTAAATAAATGGATACACAGTGGCACAGGTCACAAATGCCCTTTAGGCTAACCGAGCAAATTCATACAACCACATTCCAAAGCCTAGTGGAAAGCCTTAGCAAATGAGTGGGCATTTGTCTATAAACAAAAAGGCCCAATTTTATGAGTATGTGCATGCATTTTATTCACCCAATCACATTTAAGAACTCATGCAATGGGATGAAAAATAATCTTTGCTGTTTTTTCTGCTTCTGGTTTTAGAAATGTAACATACTGCAGCAGGAGCAAAATGAATGAAGATAAGATCATGATGTATCATGACTTGTAATTTGTTGGAAAATGCCAGGACCAATTTCTGTTTGAAATACAGCCATAGCTAAAAGCTCTAAAATAGAGATCAATTAAAATTGCAGTGACAAACAAGACTGACTGATAATCCAGTGCTAACTCTGAGCCAGAGATTGCAGTGATGCTCATTCTGAGATAAACAGCAACATTTCCGTGACATAGAATCTCAAATTCGTCTGGATTTATTTAGTTCTTGCCTAGATGGAAGTAA
>JBCNYH010000027.1:36030744-36058919 GCA_039654325.1 Tandanus tandanus | reverse complement strand
TATATATAATTATATAATTGATAGATATTTCTTACACTAATCTATTCCCATATCCAAATGTTCCGTCTCCTGCTGAAGGCTGCTGTAATGGCTTTCTTGTTTGATTAACAGGCATTACTGGGGAACTTGGGCCTCATGTATTGATTATACATCGTGAGAAGAGTTATTTTCAATGTCCTTAATAGAAGATAAATTGCATTTTTCCTACATTTATCTAAATGCAGGTTGATTAACTTGTGCCCCCATGTGGCAGCTTCTACATGTGCTCGCACACGCACATGACTTTATACTGTTGCCTTGGTGGGGACATTAATTGACATAATGCATTCCCTATCCCCTTACCCTCACCTAAACCATCACAACTAAATGCCTAACCCCAACCCTAACTTAAACCTAATTCTAACCTAAACCCTAAAGCAAAGTCTAAACCTACTCACACCACTTAGAAGAAGTGAGGACCAGGCAAAATATCTGAATGCGGCTTCATAGTTGTAGGTAATAAAGCAGGGCAAGAATTTACTGAATGAGTCTGCAAAAACCAGCTCCTATGTGTTTGTACCTTCATGTTTTCTAAAATGATATGATGCTTATAGACCTTGTAGGAAGTATAGAGTTTGAGATCGTGATGGTGCTGATTATTTATTTATTTATTTTATCCGTTTACAGCGTCTGTAGAGAAAACAGGTTTGTACAAATTTGAAGCAGGAAACACTGACAGAGGCAGCTCACATCTCATGTCAGATTTGCTTCGCTGCAGATAGTTGGAGACAGAGAGCTTCTACTTTGATTTGCTTGATCAGGGCACTGATACAACTTAAATGTGAAGCAAAATTTTGGGCACGCTCTAGCTTCAGTGCAAGACTTTTATGTATGTTTGAAGTTCTTCAGGCTGTGGGGCATACGTGAACTCTGTCCTTTTGTTTGTGTGCAGGATCTGTCACTGCGAGGGTGATGAGGACAGTCCACTGATTACACCATGCCACTGCACAGGCAGCCTGCGCTTTGTACACCAGGCGTGTCTGCAGCAGTGGATCAAGAGCTCAGACACGCGCTGCTGTGAGCTCTGCAAATTCGAGTTCATCATGGAGACCAAACTAAAGCCACTTCGCAAGGTAAACACACCCACACTGAGCACTATTAAACACTTTCAATAGATTACTGATTAAGACTTTCATTCATATCACTTGTCCCAACCAAGTAGGGTTCATTTGTCCTGTATACCATTTACTATATATACTATACATACTACCGTATTCTGTCAGACGGGCTACCATCGTTCTCACAGCACTGTAATGATTTAACACTTAGTGTTTATTAGCAGAGGTACCTGAATAAAGTTCCAAGCAGGAATTGAATCTGAACTTTTTCTTGATTGCCTCTTTAATTATATTTCATTTGCCGTGTGTCTCATCCAGACCATCAGTCAATGAGGATGACCTTTATATTATTGCGGGGTTTCAGATTTTAACAAGCTGTTGTAGAAATACTTCAAGGCCAGGCATCTGTCAGTTATACAAGATAACTGTATGGCCACAATTCCGGCTGGACTCATTGGCCTTGTTCAGTGACTGCATTCTCTTCCATGTGCTGTCTTTCTAATCCCTCTTCTGACGCAGCACTGTGGTAGACTGCAATCTGACTGCAGTCCTTTTTAGTGTTAGCAGATATATAACTGTTCATACAAATACCATATTTCCCAGTTGATATTATAGAAATGTTACCACTCTGACATTAGCCACACCTCATCACTCTTACTCATTTGCTGAACCTCTTAATCTTCTAATAGGGTCGCGAGGAGGCTGAAGCCTATCTCACCCGACACTGGGTAAAGGCGGGGTACACCCTTAACAGATTGCCAGACCATCTGAGGGCAACAAATACACACACAATCATCCACACCTACAGGCAATTTGAAACAGCCTAAGTATGTCTTTGGACTAAGAGAGGAAACCTGAGTACCCGGAAGAAACCCACGCATGCACGGAAGAACATCAGGACTCAGGACCTTCTTGCTTTGAGACAGACGTGCTGACCACTAGATCACCAAGATGCCCCCTAGCCACACCTTGTGGTTGCAAAAACATAGGGACTATAGTGGATTAATGCGGGGCAATATAATCATTATATCCGTCCGTCCATCAGTAATCATTTCGGTTCCGACCCAGACCTCAGAAACCGCTTGAGATTTCTTCATCAAACTTGGCAGTTACTTTTACTAGGCAGTGCAGTTGTGCCTTTTGCTATTTTATTATTTATTTCTGCAATTCATATTTTCTTTCACGCGTGGGGTGGAGGGTTGTATTATGTCATCTCCTGATGACTCTTGTTTTAAAGAGCAACAGGAATTTGTTTTCTAAAATGATGTTGTTGTGACAGAATTGTAAAATTAGTCTTGTGCTATCAAAGTAAACACCTTTTCAAACCAACAGAAGGTGTTTTCAGGCAATTAGGATAGATAATTAATTAGAAGAACTCTGTCTTTGCTGTGCCCATTTCATCTCAGCTAAGCAGCTACCTGTCATATCAGTGACATTGGGGCGGCAGATAAGGCTAGGTTTAGGTTTTGCTGGGTTGCTACATGCTTAGTATAGCCTCCTAAGATCCAAACCCCAGTGTTAGTTCCACACCGCTTCTGTTTCTTACCACCAGATTACTACTAAATTTGATCAACAGGAAGAACTTTGGCAAAAGAGTAATACCCAATGGTCCTCATGTGAGGATACTACAAGGACCTATGTGACCCGCTCTAGAATATTATGGATGAAGTAGGAAATGTGACATACTGAGATATTCATTTGGAAGGAGAATTGAATATGCTTTACATGATTATAGCATGAAAATTGACTGAGTTACATCTCATTGGTTTACCACTGTATGATTCAGGGAATGCAAAATCTGCATCTAATGTTAGATATTTAGGTCACATTCTTACTGAGTAATTGTCTGTAATGTACATTTAGACAAATTTGTAATCAAAAAACACCAGGCACTGACTGGATAGCAAGCCATAAGGATCCTTTAGCGTTATCCAAGTTTAGTGTTAATATTTAAAAGAGTACTGGTATTTTCATCCTTACAGTATAATTTGTGCGTTAACATAAATTACCATAAAAAGCACTATACTTGGCAATTTTATCCCGTGGATTATTAGCGGGGGCTGGACCAATGTGTAACAGCGATTTTTTCCCCCGGAAGTGAAGTGAACTCATTGAGCCATGTTGTTCAGTGCAAGTAAACAAGCAGCAAGTGACATTTTAGGTGATAAAACTCACTGTGTACTAAAGGCTCTTACCTTTTACTGGTTTCTTTTGGAGACGCACTGTCCGTTGTCATCCTTTGACTTTTTATGAAGTAATTCCACCGGAACGGTGTCCGGTTTTAGATGTGAAAGCTTGGGCTTTGTGCCAAGTGATTCTGCCTGGAGGTCACGCCGATAGCAGGTCGGCTTGAAGTGGTCTTTGCTGGCTACTGAATTGCGTCCGAAAGGAGACGTTTTCAGAGTATGGCCTGTGCTGATGTTATGATATGTTTTCCGTGATTTCTGCGCTTGTTGTTTGTGCAGCTGTATGATTTGCACTCTGCCATTTTCCTGGTGACACAACTCAGCACTGGCTGATAATGTGTTATCTTAGACTGGTGTCTGCTCCACGCAGCCCAGCCAATTGGACAGAACAATGAGTTTGCGTCACTACCAAGGCTGGAACAGCCAATGAAGAGGGCAACATGTTGCTGTGCATGCCTTGTAGTAATAGTAGCAGTGTGGCAGCACTCGCCCGTACTTGACAAGAAGCAAGGACTGATGTTGCCTGATGGAACCGTTGATGTCATACGTGATTATTTTAATGAGCTAGTAATACAAATTCACCACAGGTACCCTTTAAATTAATGTTAATCCAATTCCTAAATAAAATTGTTCATAGATTCTTCAGAGAGATTATAGCGTCAACTTGTGACGACCCATTTATTTTGCTCATCGCTTTGCTTGCAGACTTCAAAGGAGTCTATTATTAAATCCAGAAGTGTTAATCTTTTCTAGATTTTAGTGAAAGCAACCCATTAGAGAGCTGTCTGATTTGTATTCTCAGCACATTTTCTCTCTACACACTAAGACTTTTAGGAACATCACAGCACTGATTAATGTTTGTTCGTGAGTCAGTGTTCTCTTTTGTTCAAGCAAAAAACATGTACAACGCAATTCTTTAGCTGTTTGACTGAAATTTTTTAAAGTTATTGTATACTGAACATTGATGTCAGGAATTTCTAACAAATGCATTTAGCAATAGCTGGCTCATTAGATATATAACATACAGCTGCAGAAAAAAAATATGTAATTTTTTATCAACAAATATTATAAATAACATCAAAATATTGTCACTTGGAGCATTTAATTAGATAAAATGACAGCTGGTCAACAATATAAAAATTGTTTATAGACCTTGTGTAATGCATAGAAATTAAGATCATATTACATTTTGAACAATACAATACTTATTTTTGAATTTCAGGTGAATTCAGAAAATTATTTGGTCAAATATCCCTGACATTTTAATCGCAGCTTTCATGTGTCTTGGCATGTTCTCCAGCAGTCTTTTTTTTCTGTATTTTCTTTCAAAAATTCAATCAGCTCAGATTTGCTTGATGGATTGTAACCATCCATCTTCCTCTTGATCATATTCCACAGGTTTACAGTGGGGTTCAGGTCTGGAGATTGGGCTGGTCATGAAGGGAGTCTTAATCTTGTGGTCCTCTGTCCACACCTTTGACCTGGTTGTGCAGCATGTTGCATTGTCTTGCTTCAAAGCCCAATCCTCAGAGTTAGGGAACGTTGTCAGAGCAGAAGGAAGGAATTTTTCTTCCAGGAAATTTGATCTTCACAAACAAAATAACAGCCCTGAAACACCCCAGGTCATCATCCAACCTTCATCAAATTTCACAACAGGTTCAAGACGTTGTGGCTTGTAGGCCTCTCCGGGACTCTGCCTAACCATTAGATGATCAGGTGATGGAGAAAAGCTGAAAATTTGACTCCTCAGGGAAGATGACCTAACTCCAATCTTCTACGGTCCAATCCTTATGGACTTTTGCTTCTTATTGATGAAGGGCTTTATCCTAGCTTTGCATGGCTTCAACCCTGCTCTGAGGAATCTGTTTCAACTGTACTTGCAGTGCACTTAACCCCAGCTGCCATTTGCTGTTCATTTTGAAGGTCAGTTGATGTCATCGTTTCAATGGGTGTTGTGTAAAATTCCAAAGAGTTGATGATCGTTCTGTTCAGGGTCGTTGGAATATGAACAAGAGGAAGATGGATGCTCACAAGCCAACAAACAAAGCTGAAATTAGCTAGTATTGGCATAAAGTCACCAAAGAGCAACATGGAAAACGGGTGAAGAGCAAGCCAAATGTCAAGGTTATTCCACCAAATACCGATTTCTTAACTAGTCCTTATTACTAGGCCATTCAGTCGAGCAAATAGCTCTATGGAGGAGGCATCCTGGGTCAGTGTTACAGCTCGAATTAATCCTCATTTTCTTTTTACCACAAATGATTTTCTCTTCTCTCTGACACGTGGCCAATGTCACTGGATTTGCTAACCAGTTGTTTTGAATGTGCAGTTTTGCTAAATAGTTTTAATTATTTTTCGAACTAATTCTTGTTTTACATTTTTAAATAAAAAGAGTTTGATGGAAGTTTAAGGAGTTTGATAAGGATTGGCAAAGTCTTTTTCAAGATATTCTTTGAAACTGTTGGGTATGGAAGAAAAAAATAGAAAATAGTATTGTATGGTTTAAAATTTATGATGATCCTGATGTCTTATGCATTATTCAAGGTCTGAAAACACTGCCTTTTTTTTTAAATGTATTTTTATTTTATTTTATTTTATTTTTTTGACCAGTTCTAATTAAATGGCTTAAGTAACAATGCTTGTATGTGAAATTTAGGGAAATTGTAGTAAAATATAATATATTACAATATAAGTAAACATTAAAACCTGAGAAAATGATAAATGATATTTAATGTTTAAGCTTTGTGTGGCTTTATTAAAACACAGGCCTTGAAGCGGCAACTTTAAGATCACACAGAAAGCTCCATCAAATATTTATATTTGGGTGATAGTAGAAAGGCCAGGTGTGTAAGCTGAATGCAGCATGTCTGTAATCTGTAATGCAATACCGCTCATACAGCAAGTCAGACCAAATGTAAATTGCAGTTCTAAAGTAAACCCCATTTGTTATGCTGTCAGTATGAGGATAAATGCCATCTGTTGTTATTGTCCAGGTGTTTAAAGGTCCCACTCAGAGCTTATGCCGTCCACCTTTGTTTTTTATAGTGGGAGAAGCTACAGATGACGGCCAGCGAGAGAAGGAAGATCATGTGCTCGGTTACATTCCATGTCATTGCCATTACGTGCGTGGTCTGGTCGCTGTACGTCCTGATCGACCGCACTGCAGAAGAGATCAAACAAGGTCAGCTGCCTCTACCAGCCCTCTCTCCCCTCCCTAACTTTCCTCACCAGCATCCCATTGTTCTGCTCTATATGCAGATTTTACTGTAGTTTCATTTTGTTCCCATTAAAGTGTTTCTATTATTGAAAGGAAAATTAATAGTTTGAAACATTAATGATACCCTTGTTCTAACTAGTGTGTGAACATCTGTCCTGTTCAGAAGTTCGACTAGGAATGATGCTCATCTATACCTGACAAATGAACATTCATTATCATACTTTAATATGTAGCTATATAGCGTGTGTTATAGCTTGGTATACATAAATATGTCATTTAACTGCCATTAGACTCCAGAACCCTCCCCACATTCTCATGCCTCCTGCTTCCACATGTAGTAAAATAGTAATAACCTCTTTTTAACCACGCAGCCAGGAGAATACCAGGTAAATGCTTTCTGTTTTTAACATCTGTTGACTCTTTTTTCTGACATTGCCCTTCTTATTATTATTTTCTGCTGAAATTTTCTTTCTGCTTTCTTCCTCTCTGCCTGTATATCTGATTCACCCTCCTTTCTGCTCAAATGTCTGGCTCTCTTGCCCCTCTACTCTCCCTCTCTTCAGCTCTCTGCCTGCTAGAGATTCACCCATCATTTTGATTTTTTAATGCTACCTGCTTGATGAAATCTGAATAATATGCACAGTGTGTGCAACATGTGCTTTGGTTATGATTGGGGAAAGGAATTTCCAGCAGTATGAGAGTATAACACTTTACTGCAGTCCAGCCACTGATTGATATTTAATCTGACATATGAATGCTGTATAATCTGCAATGTGAAGCTTTGATTTGATTTGAATATGACTGCGATATTGGTACCACTTAAAAAAAAATACAGAACAAGTCTCATAAGATATAGCTGTGATTGTCCAAGAGAGGAAAGAACTCGAATTAAATCAAGACAAACACCTGTTCAGTAAAATTTTGTTTGCCTTTCGAATTATAGTAAACTTTCATTCATTCATTCATTTTACAGACCATTTAATCTTACTCTGGTCGCAGGGAGCCTATCTCTGCCGACACTGGGCGAAGGTGAGGTACACCCTGTACAGCTCGTCAGACCATCGCAGAGCCAAAACACTCACAAACATTCACACTCACACCTAGGGTCGATTTGGAACCGCCAATTAGCTCCATGTGTATGTCTTTGGACTGTGGGAGGAAACCGGAGTACCCGGAGGAAACCCACGCAAGTACGGGGAGAACATGCAAACTATACACAGAAACGGCTGATCCCGGGAATCAAACCCAGGACCTTCTTGCTATGAGATAGGTGCGCTAACCACTACGCCACCACGCTGCCTTTAGTAAAGTTTCAGTTGAATTAAAAGAGCGTCAAATGTCCAAAAGTAAGTTCTGGTCATTTTAGAACACAGTCTCACTCAAGAGATCTATGTATCATCAGGACTAACCTCCGGTCTCTTTGTTCTATTTTTGCTCGCAATGTCAGGAACACTAACCCTGCACACTGGTCTAACTTATAGCGCTTCCCAAAGCAATACAGTATTATATTCCATGTTCAGGAATACCTCATGCTGTAGCTCCTCGTAGACATTAATGATTTACCACATTACAGTCCCTTTCCAATCTGATTAATGATTCCTGCAGATGGGAAGGTGATATGCTCATATGATATGTGATTATATGATATGTGGAAAATCACTGATTTGAATACATTTTCCAGTCAAAGGCATTAGGAAGCTGTCAGCCTTATCCTGCTTGGTAGTTCTATAGAACAACCTTCACTGTTCCTGTTCGAACATTCGTCACTTTGATGGAAATTGACTGTCACTGGAAAGATGCTAGAACATTATTAGAACAGTAAACAGGGCGGTATGAGTCTCTTGCAGTTTCTATAAGCCAGCAAGAATAAATAGATGTCGTTTACATTCACAGTAACACTAGGATGAACTGCTATATGTGGTGAATCTGGGTTCCTTACCGGTCTGGAACATCTTGTCTGTGTTTCCAATGTCGTAGCTCATCCTGCGTCCACCCCTTAGCTAGATCACTGTGAATGATTTGATATTTAGAGGATATATAACACTCCAGAATCACACTGTATTTGTGCACAGGAAGGATACAGTGTCATTTTCTGGTTTTTGGGAGCATATGGCTGGTCCGGGAATGAATGTGTCTTTCAATATGGTTTTTTTATGCTTAAAAAAAATGAACAAACAAACAAAAAAAAAACTTAATATGATGAAACGAGTATAATGTATTTAGTGTGATTAATATTTTGACCAGAGTGTAATACTTTGAGACATTTTTGACAAGTTTATTATTTGGTGCCTTGAATAAAGATGTTTTCCTGTTTTCCACAGGGATTCTGGAGTGGCCTTTCTGGACCAAGCTTGTGGTGGTGGCCATCGGCTTCACCGGCGGACTGGTTTTCATGTATGTGCAATGCAAAGTCTATATCCAGCTGTGGAGGAGACTTAAGGCTTACAACAGGGTGATATATGTGCAAAATCGCCCAGAGAGTTATAAACAGCTTATTTTCGATAAACCTCTACTTGTGGAGCCAAACTTGGAAAATAAGGAGAGTTTTGGGCCAGCGCAGTCAGACACAAACTCTTCACAGTACACAGAGACTGAGGATTACAGCATGGAGATACTGCACGTGTGAGCAGCGCATCCACAGCGCAATTCCATGGGACCAGTTGATGCTTTGCCTCCTGCCAGGGTACATATGGCACCGCACAGCACTGGGCAGAGTAACTGAGACGGAACTCTTTCTGTTTTGTTTTTTTTTTAAGTTGTTTTCTTTGTTTTGTCTGTTCTGTTCATGTAAGTTGTTGGCTAGCCATTATGATCCAGTGTGTACCAGGTCCAACTACTGCCATTGTACTGTTCTTGTACCAGATGTGTGAAGCACCACTTGAAGTGTATGCATCTGTGCTCACCCTGTGTGTGAGTATGTGTCTCTGCGCTGGTTCTAATGGAGTCCTTAACGAAGCATTTAAGCACTTTTTAGTTCCCTCTTTTAAGGCTCTCCTGGTTTAATACCCATACATTTATATACAGTATACATGCAGGAAAAAAAACAAATTCTTAGAGATTTTCTTGCATTTTATATGGCATTTTTTATTCCCATGCAAACTTTGGATGTAAAACCTGGAAATTTGAGGAGCTATAAGGGAAAATGTTTTTAGAGCGATAGTCATCTTTCGTTGAAAAATATATTTTTTGTTCATTGATTAGTCTTTTACATTTGTTCTGATATTTAACTTATTCTAAAGCTGATACTTATTAAAAACTAATTTAAAGATTATCTACCAAGGGCTACAGCCACTAAAGCTGTTTGCACAGTTTTAACATGTTAACGTACCAGCTGGTGCTAAAACATGTGACAGGCCCATTAAGAATACACTGACCACTGGATATATTTTGGTTTGTGTTTAGGATTTCAGCCCTAAAGTGTTACTTCTAAGGGCTCTAAAGTGTAGATGATTTTAAAATTTGTACCCGTTTCCGGTTAGAGCACATTTTCCTGTCGACATTAAAAACTTGTAGCATCACAACACCTTTTTAGATGATTCATGTTTTCTATACATGAGTGGTTCTTTCTACCGAGTCTTTGCTTTAACCACTATTCATAAGAATTAATTTCCTCTGTTCTTAGTTTGAGTAGCTTATTTTTCTACCCCAACAGGACCGAGTTTTATTTCGTTCCTACAACCATAAACACTTTTACACAACATGACAACTTTCCTGGCTTGACAAAAACTGTAGCTTTTCAACACTTTATTTTGTTCCTGTTTTCATTACAGTTCTTCATCCATATTTAAAATATTATTTTAGCACGCATGAACGTAGATTATGAAGTTTTAAAAACAATAATAAATAATCAATCTAGGACACATCGTTACACAGAGTCCCAAAACTGGATTCCTTCAGTCCTTCGAAAAGGAAAAGAATTTCGTAAAGCTTGTTGCAGTTATAAACGTTGAGAAATGTCAATGTTAACTGTGACTTCCGACCATTTCTTCATTTCTATTGACTAAGTGTTTTTTTGATACAACAGATTGCATTTGTTTCCCTCATCACATTGGAGTATCAGGGCGAACCTGAAATCCAAGCTACTTCTGCCATCTATTGGCAAAAGGAAGTGCATTTTGTTCTACAGATTTTAATGTACCATGACTGCTTGGAGCAATTTGAGTAAAATGAAAAGTGCAATTACAGTTTGTTGATCATCCTTGCAGTCCATTAGCAGTCTTCACATAGGGGGTTAAATTTCACAGTTTATGCAAATAACACTACAGGTCTGATATTGCACAGCTAATATAATATGGGTCTTAAATCCTTGAACTCTTCTTAAGCAGGGCAGAGGGGATCTTAACTATGATGACTGCAGGGATGCTCTTTACAAGCTTGTAAATTCTAACGAGCGCAGTTTCACATGACTGCAGCCTGGCGTCCTTTATGATTTAATCCATTTTACTATGTGGTTTAGAAATCAGTGTACAGATGGATTTTCGTTCAATAGATAGGAGCTGGCTCCTTTAAGTCTCTGGCAGTGTGGGACCGCTGACAATTTATGGAATCAAGATCAAACTGTAATCTTTTTAAACAATTCTGGAAACTTTCTGGAATATAATTCTGCGTATGCCTTGTCAGGTGTCAGCTTTGCTGAACGGCTGCACTGCGTCTGCTCTGTTTAACGTCGATCTGTTGCAGTAATTGTATTGTTTGTCTCTTCTTGACTCTTCATTGCTGCAGGTTGCTAGTAGTTGAGCTCTGATGATCATGTGATCAATCACGCTTACTAACACACACACACACACACACACACACACACACACACACACGACATGTGCTTAGAAAGTGTTTCTTGCAAACTGCAATTTATTACTACTGAATCAACTTGAATGTGGTCAACATGACTGTTTCCTAGCCCTCTCTTATTCCATTCTTCTCTCTGTGACTTTTCTTTGAGTAGTAAAAGTAATTTTTCATTGTTTTTAATGAAATGTTGATGTGTTTTTGTTTTAATTTCTCATATTTGAGTATATAGCCTGTAAAACAACCAAATAAAATGAAGTAAACCTATACATTGTTGCAAATGGGACATTTTGTTTTCGCCACATTCTGTACTGCTATTATAAAGCGGTGGTTGCTTTGACACAACACTGCCTAAAGAACTGAAACCGTCACTTGTTTCATGGAATATCCATTTCCTTGGTTTCCACACGGTTACTTAATATCATCAAGGCCTTTCACAAGCACTGTGTCAAAATGAAGAAGCAGTGGACCTGATTAAACACATTGCCGTGGCTTTCTCAGTAGCTAAATATGGTTTTGTGAAACGGAAAAAAAACTGTAATTTACATGTATAGTTTTGTATTTTATGTATCTGTACATTTTTTTCCTCAGTATTATTACTCTTTTAAGAGGTTGATTTTACGTTTCTTAACTGAGATGTAAGTGGTGATGTTTTGTGTTTTTAAAGGGAAGATTAAATGGAGCAATAAAATAAAACCTTGATGAAACCAGCAGGTGGTTGTTTAAGTTGCTCCTAAATTTATATTAATGTATAACCTTTGGAGATGTGCCGTACAGACAAATCTGAACATTGATTACTTGTTTAATATATTTTCTTTTACTGGCCTTTGGATTTATTTATTTATTCATTTTTTTTCTGAACCGCTTAATCCTAATTAGGGTCGCGGGGACGCTGGTGCCCATCTCAGCCGACTCTGGGCAAGGGCACCCAGGACAGCTCACCAGGCCATCGCAGGGCAGAACGACAGCAATGGTTCTTTTACATGCCTCGCACCACAGACCGTGAGAGACATGGCTGGCCTTTGATAACCCAGTTAGCTGCACTGGGTGGACAGCAGTGACAACTTGGTGATAGAGGTGCTTGAAACCCCAACCTTCCGATCAGTAAGCCTCCACCCTACCACCGGGCCACTACTGCCCCTCTTAAACAGTCAGTCAATCATGTAGCAGCAACACAACACATACAAATCTATAAGATATAGTTAATATTCCCATCATACATTAAAATGGAGATAATTGCATGAATGAGTAATATATCTCAGTATGTGACTCAGACCAGTGTGAGGATGTTGGTGCTTAGACCCCATCTGGTTCAGATTGACAGAAAGGCTGTGGTAACTCAAATAACCACAAACTGTGTTGAGCTTTCCTGCTCACCACAGTATCTCAATGCTCAGCACTTGAAATGGATGGACTTCAATAGCAGAAGACCACATCAGGTTCTGTCTGCCAAAAGCTGGATTCTGAGGCTACAGTAGACACAGACTCACCAAAAATGGACAAATGGGATTGGGAAAAATGTTGTCTGGTCTTTTCCTAATCTTCAGCTATCATGCCAAAAAATCAAACTTCACAGTCTCTTTAAGTGTACATGTGTGCAGAAATACACATTAAAAAGTGACATGCCTTGATAGGAGTGTAAATTCATGACTATTTTGTGCCAACCTTAAAAAAATTGTATCATTATAAAATAAAAGACATGATTCAGTCTTAACATTTGACCTGCAGAAAGCTACACAAATGAGTTTCATCTTTTCAGAAACATTTTCCACGGCCCTCAAAGCGTCCTAAAAAATGGTCACTCGTCATAAAGGTGTGCACAAGCATGGGGAGACACTGTTACAATGCTGTAAATCAAAACGTAAATATCTGTGATCCACAACTATAATATACTGTGGGTTTCTCTTTGTTCACAGTTTCCAAGTGTGCCAGTTGTGTGCACAGTCTGATTTTTGGTCATAGCAGAGTGTGTTTCTTTCAGGAAAAGCTTCTTTTGTAATAACCTTCAAACCAGGTTATGGTAATGGAGGTGGTTTCTAATAGCTTAAAAACTGTGTATCTCGCCTACACTCTTGATAGTTTATAACACCAGGTAATGATATTACCAACAAGATCTACTGATTTTAAAAATCAACTCGCGTCAGAAGCACTTTGCTTGCTTAAATGTCTGAAATGTTTCCCTGGAAACTGCTCCGTAGAATGCACATATTGTCATTCGATTTTGGATAAAATGTACCCAGGAAATAGCATACACACACGTCATCATTTTAGTGTTAAATCTACAATAAGATTAATACAGGAGGCTAAACCAAGCGCAGTGTTTGGGCCTGCTGAGCTCGCATCTAAACAGTTTATTTGTCTTCCTCTGATAGGGCTGAAAAAAATCAGGACAGACACCTGGGGCCTCATGTACAAAGCTTTGCGTAAAATGTACACTGAAACATATTTTGTGCATGAAGTTGGATGTATGTACGGCAAAAAAAAAAAAAATTCAGACGCCTGAAACCGTGCACACAGTGGATACCACTCACACATCCCTATCAACACAAAACTGAAAGCACACATGAGAACCACACTCCACCCTCCCTCCCTCTCTGCCCTCAATTACAACAATTTTAATATGTAATTTATTGGGGGTTTTTTTTGTACGCCTCTGTTCAGCGTCAGGAGAAATGCGAAAAGCAAGTGGCAAGTCGGCTAAAAAAGAAATTTCAGAGCATGCAATGTGGCACTGCTATTTTCTGATGGACAGTCCCAAAAACACAAAATATTTTTAGTTAGCATTCTGTCCTCTGGAATTCATATTAAAATTAAAAAAAAACTGGAATGTGGAGGAAGCTGTTAATTTTCCCCCAATGTAAAGGCAGCTTGGGATTGGGTAAGGGGTGTTGCACAAGGTTTCAAATCTCAAACCTTTTCACACATTCTCACTGTGTGTATGTGGGTTTTCTCCAGGTGCTCTGGTTTCCTGCCATAGTCCAAAGATGTGCAACTGGCCACTCTAAATTAAATGTGAGTGAATGTGTGTCTGTTATCCCTGCAATAGACTGGCGATCTGTTCGGGGTTTACCCCATCTCTCTCAGTTTGGATTGGCTCCGGCTTCCCCGTGACTCTAATAGATAAGTGGTACAGATAATGGATGCATTAAGGTTGGCGTCAAGCAAAAAATGCCATTTGAACAGATGGTGGCTGCTGGTGTGGGCAACACTGTTCTTGCAACAATATTAGCAGCATGTGACAAGGTCATACAGTGAAGGTGAAATGAAAGTAAAGAAATTTCGATTTCTGTGCTGTAAGTTCCATGCAGCTTATGTTCTTTGGCTTTATTGGGATTTAGTTATTTGAAAAACACTGTACAGCAAACTCCTAAATCAATTCCTAATGTACTGTAGTTTCACTGCATCCCCTCTAAGGGCTGCCAACTAAAACCATTAGATATGTGCGTGCACCAGACATGAATATGAATGATATTGTAAGTTTAAATCCTAACAGATGGATAAACAAAAGGATGAAATTGTGAATGATTGTTCCTACTGATAAATGTTTTCGCAATTAAAACTTAGTACAATGTTTAAATTCATCATTTAATATGAACTAAACTAATATCAGCAGTTCTTCAGGTACATTACTGATATCATAGCACGATGTTAATGTTAATAGCAGCTTTATCCACGTTAATATCCACAAGTTGTTTAATGCACTAGGAACTGAAAATTACTTTAATCCACAAAACCCCATTAAATGCAATAATCATCTACAGTGTTTATTTTTTCATCATCTACAAAATATTAGTAGTAGATATGAAGAAATATGTATTGATTTCTGGAATCCATTGTTAAAATATATTAACTGGGGTTTCATTTGGCGGTTATAAGAAAAATCACCAAATTATTATTGAACCCTTCATTAATTTATCTTTAAATATTAATACAAATGTTATTTTCCTTAGTGGTAGGAATTCTTCTCTTGAATTACCCAGAGGCAGGTCAAGCTGGTCCTCAGTCTCCTCCAGGTAAATGATCAGGATATAATTACAGTCTTCAGTTTCAGCTTCAACATCTGCGCTTCCCCACTTTCTCCTGCTGTGGAAAATCTTACAGTTTTCAAACTCTTGCTTAAGTTCAAATGTTTTAAACATTACAGGAGCTTGTTAAGTATTTAGGGTTAGTAGATGTGGAGAATTGTGTGCAATTCATATCAGTTAATTGTGTTCACCACCATCACAGCAGCATTATTATTATTATTATTATCTTTTACTCTTCTGTTATTGTTTTTGGTAATTAATCTGAGATGGTAGTTTTTTACTTACACAGAGACTGGGCAGAAGTTTTTCCAGTCTGATTCAGGAGATTGTTCTGGAGTCGGTTGACAATTTCAGCCTTTGCTTCATCGCCCACATCCTTCATCTTAAGGGGGCATCTTGGGTGATCACCTACCATTCATAAAAATGTCAGATTGATCTGACAAAACTGTGGACAAGAAGTTGCTAACAGAAAGACAGACTTACAAACTAATCAGGGGTCAGTGGTGAAGGGGAGGAGTGAGCTCCATATTTCAAGTTACCTTTTGAATTTGAATACACAACATCAGTGCTTACGTCACGATTAATGGGGCCGTGTTACACGTGATAGACTGTTGGATAAATATTGGGGTGAATCAGTGGTCCCTCAGTGCAATGGTGAATGCCGTTTAAAGAAAAAGATTTTCCTGCGGCATCATTTACCTACAGGGGATCTTCCAGCACTCATTGTGTTAGCTGAAATGGCTGGAGTGCTGTGGGTTGCCAGGGATTAGAAATAAGCCTCTTCTGAAGCAATAAGTTGTCCATACTATTCATGGTAGCTACTGTGTATTATGTAATACGTATGTTGTTACAGTAGAAATCCTACCGACATTAGCATCTTTTTAATATTGAAACTATCATTATACTCCTAAAACATAAAAGCAATATCACGTGAAGTAAAGGCTTATGTGTGCTGCACATTTCTTTGTTAAAAAAAGTTGTGAAAAGAAACATAATACTTGCTGTATTTCCAGTCATAGTACTGTTGCATATTATGTAATAATTAAAAGTAGGTTAATAATACATTTACAGCAGCAGGCTATCGCAGGGCAGAAACACACTGAAGGCAATCCAGTGGCCTACTCTTTACGAACCACAGCAATGGTTCTTTTACATGCCTCTCACCACAGACAGTGACAGGCATGGCTGGCCTTTGATATTAGCTGTTAGCTGCACAGGGGGGACAGCAGTGACAACTTGGTGATAGTGGTGCTTGAACCTCCAACCTTCGGACCAGTAAGCCAGCACCCTACCACCAGGCCACCACTGCACACTATATTTGTGGCCTGCATTTTGTCACTGGTGATCACTGGGTGAAAGTAATGTTTTCCTCCACTCGAATATGGCAGGCAGGTTGCTACTACTGGTCATGTGATTTTTACGTCACGACAACTGCCAGAATAAATCCACTATTTCACTTTGTCAGCAGTGAAGCCTTCATGACAGCATGCCCTCACCCAGGTCTATGTCAACTCTGCACAAAAACTCACGGCACACTCAATGACATATATAGAGACATACGCTCACTCACATATAGACACCCACTTCACACTGTCACACTGATGTGACAATCAGGGTAACATTGTGACATAAATCCATTCAATACCTATGTATCTCTAAGCATTGTCTCATATTGTTAATTTTACCTTTCTTATACATATATAATAAAATTAATGTGTTGTGAGTTGCCATGTTGTTGTACAGTGAGTTGACATGTTCCCCTCTCACCCATCTCCTGCATTTCTTTCTGCTTGTCTTTGACTTCGGAGAAGTCAACCAGCCCACTTATCCCTACTGCAAATATTATAACAGCAGTGTCTGGTAGCTCCATGAAACACCCATCACCAGTCAAACTATGCACTGACCCATGCTGTTTGTCCGCCTTGGTCATGGAAAAAACGAATGTGCATGGCATGATCAATTCTTAAAGCTAGATAGCAAATAATGGGCACTACTGCTCTGTGCTATTGATATTTATAAAAGGCATTGTTAATCAGCAGTCATCCACAACAGACACTGGAGCAGATTTCACAAGAGAACACTGGTTATTTGAGCAACACATTTATTTCTACATATCCGAACATCTACACCTCTAAGCATCCTTCCAGTACCAAAAATTAGTACACAGCACCCCCTGCTGGGGTGACTGTACTGCCACACTTCCAAATTAAATGAATATGGGTTTTCCCATTTGACAAATTGAAATGGTCACCAAATGCACCAAATCTGGATGAAAATCTGACATCAAAGCTTCTGACTCTGAATATACAATCTACAGATTTCATGTCACATTACAATAATTGGCTGTGTTAAATTGCCCCTAGGTGTGAGTGTGAATGGTTGTGTGTATAGAGACCCTGGCATGGTCTGGCGTGCTGTTCGGGATGTACCCCGCCTTCGCCCAGCCTTTACCCAGATATGTCCCAGCCTCCCTGTGACCCTATGTGAATTAAGCAATTGCACGTGAATGCAAATAAGTGAGTGAGAGAGTGAGTGAGTGAATATATTTTAAGAGGTAAAAACTATAAAGTTAATAATTACATAATATGATTTTATACATTGATTCATGTTATATATAATTCTAATGTACTTATATAGTATTCAATCAGTTTAATTGGACAGCGATGCACTTCACAATACTTCTATTTAAAAGAAAAGAAAACAATAGTTTAGCGCACATCTGGAGCTGTCCAGGGTGTACCCTGCCCTTGCCCAGAGTCGGTTGAGATGGGCACCAGCGACCCTAGGATTAAGCGGCTTATAAAATGAATGAATGAATGAATGAACGAGTGTACAGCTGGAGGAAAGATCACCTGATTTAAGGTTTAAACTAAAGTTTGTGTATGTAGAGTATACTGGAAGCAGTGGGTGGAAGATGAACCTACGACAGCTGGCAAGTAGTCGAAATGGTATCCGTAGGTCAGAGGGTCAAAGTGAGAAAGAGAGTCTAGTTCTTGTAATTGGTATTAATGGTGAGTACTCAAACACCATTTTGCCCGCTAAAAATAAGAGCAAAACTAAACACACTCACAGGTTGTCTATTAGCAGAGCACTGATTCCTAGTCTTAATTATTCTAACAGATTGGAAGAAAAGCAATGTTATATCCATATAGGTCTGGGCACCTAGCCACACCGTGTGCAGTGCTTTGACCAAAACCTACATAAGCCCACACCTGCCAGTTTAAACGGATCAAAAGGAGGACTAGGTGAACTCTCGCAAGAAAAAAAAGTGGAACAAAAGTCAGTGGGAGAGTGGAAACTCACCGGCCGATTTTCCAAAAGGTGAAGACAGCAGGAGAGGTCTTATGGAGAAACATCAACTTAATTAAGACAGGATATGATTGGTTAGACTTCCCTTTCATTATTTCCTTCACTCTCTTCATTACACTAACACACCCCTCTTCAAGCATAAACAGACTAATTAATATAAGTATTATGTCTTTCTGTTCATCACACTTAAAGATTATTACATTTTAAATATATTTACAGTCATTTCCCATTAAACTGCCCAGTAAATGGGTGCCTGGAAGCTGGAACACCTGAGCTCACCTTGTCTCATGTCTTCAGCTCCAGACCAGCTGCTCTGTCTCCCTCTGCAGCCGCTTCTGGAACTAACAGTGTGTAAGTATTTTACTGGTGCATCAATATCATGGCGTGTTATGGGTTCAGTCACAGGTTACAAACGTGAACAGAATGAATAATTTACTCTACCATTACTTTCCCACTAAAATATTCATTTTCAGTGTACAAATTACTCAGAAGGATAGATCACAAAGCCATAAGATCAGTGTCTTTTGCTTTGTGCAAACAATAATAAAAAAAAAAACTTTAAAAGGTTTAAACTTTTCTGTGTATCATGTTTATTATTCAGAGGAAAAATGGTTCAGATTTCAATTGCAATTATTATATATCTGGTAGGGGGTTGAATAATATAAGTTAGAAAGTTAGATAATCATATTATATATTATATTAATACATAATGAAAGTTTATGTATTAATATAATATATAATATGATTATCTAACTTTCTAATTTATATTATTCAACCCCCTAACAGATATTTTCTGTTAATAGATATTAGAAATTTACTGTCACATTTAATATCACCATCCTTTACCAATGCTTCCATGTGTAAATTCCATGTGTGTTGATTCTCAAAGTCCTTGACAGAAAAACAAATGTTTATCATCATTGTCACATTCTCAGCAAATATAAAACCCTCAGCTGGGAAAACCTAATAAAATACACAGATGACTGCCTATTGTATAAGATCATAAATGGTATGGCTCCTCCACCTCTCAGTGACTTTGTTAATCTAAAAACACCTGGAAACACGTCTACAAGACCCTCCTAGAGATGAGACTATACTATCCCCTTTAGAGCCAGCTGCTTTGGTCAGTCTTGCTTTGCTGTTAAAGCTGCACAATTCTGGAACACCTTACCAAATGAAATAAGATGCTGCGCCACCTATAACACCTTCACAAAAAATCTTAAGACTTGGCTCTTAAAAAAACAAACCTGTGACCACTACTAATTACTAATGTGCCATTTATAAATAATGAGCTGATTGTGTAGCTTTCCATTGAAGATTTCCATCTTCGTGTGGCTTGGTGTTGCATGGCTGACATTATGTATGTACTCTGCTGCTTTGCATGGCCAAATATATTGACTGCTATTGCTATTAACTGCTATCGCTATTAATTATATTGATTGCTATTGCTGTTTTAATGGCGAACTATATTGATTGTTATTGTTCTTACCTTGTATTGTATTGTTTTTATTTGTTTTGTTTTTAACTTTTATGTTTCAGATCTATAGTTCTTAACATTTTGCCAAAGGACTGCAGTTGCGAATTAGCCATTTGGCTAAAACTGGCACATTTACAGTGATGCTAATTAATGTGCATTGTATTATAAATAAACTGAAACTGAAACAGAAATTGCTTTTCTATTTCTAAATATGCTGCATGGCCTAAAGTTTGTGGACACATGACCATGACACCCATGTGTGGTTCCCCTTAAACATGATGTCATGCTGCAGTATTACAATTTCCTTTCACTGAAACTAAGGACATAAACCTGTTTCCAAATGATAATGCCCCTGTGTACAAAGCGAGGTCCATGAAAGCATTTTTGCCAAGATCTGAGTTGAAGAACTCATGTGGCCTGCAGAGAACTCCGATCTCAATCTCAATGAACACCTTTGGTATGAATTCGTGTATCAGGCCTCTTCACCCAACATCAGTGTCTGACCTCATTAAAGCTCTTCTGGGTGAATAAGCAGTAATATCCACAACCTTGTTCCAAAACATATAGTGGAAATCCTTCCCAAAAGAATTGAGATTCATATAACAGGTGGATTAAATGGGTAACTGGATACTCAAAAAGCACATATGTATGTGATAGTAAATGTAGACAAATCTTTGTCTCAGAAAAGTCTATTTAACTTGCAAAAGGAGTCTATGAATTGTATACAGTGTATGCTGGCTGCACTTGTGAATAAAGTATTTAGAGGAATAGCAATAGGTGGTACAAACAATACAGATGAAAATTGAACTGTAATCATATCTAAATCAACTATGAACCAACATGATTATAAGTTAAGTGTTGTTATACTGTTATATGAATCATGATTAAAAAGAATATAATCAAATTCAAAATCAAGACAGAATGAATGAAATACCAGAAATATACACAAATAACAAATATCCTACAATAATAAATGAGTGTAGGTGGCCCAGTGGTGTAGCGGGTAGCGCTGCTGGCTCACAGCTCCAGAATTAGTTCAATCTTGAGCTCAGGTTACTGTCTGTGTGGAGTTTCTCATGTTCTCTCTATATATTCCAGAACATGCAACAAACATATTTCAGCCCTGTGAGTTTCAGACAGGGTGGCATGGTGGGCAGCACGTCTGCCTCACAACAAGAAGGTCCTGAATTTGAGTCTCAGGCTCAGAGAGGGCATTTCGGTGTGGAGGTTGCATATACTCCACATGCTTGTGTGGGTTTTCTCCAGGTCCTCCAGTTTCCTTCCATTGCCTGTAGGTGTGAATGTAAGTGTGAATGGTTGTGTTTGTTGGCCATGCGATGGTTTGGCGAGTTTTCCAAAGTGTACCCCATCTTTGCCCATTGTTGGCTGAGATAGGCTCCACCCTCCCCTCCACCCTAGTAGGATTAAATGTCTTGGCCAGTAAGTGAGTGAGTGAATTTTAGACAGTATGTCTGTAGATTTACTTGTTGTACACTTGCTGATAATTTGTACACTCCACTTCCACAACAGCAAAGCTCCTGATCAGAGCACCATAGGCATGGGACATAATTTGGATGGTTGTCCTGTGTCAATAATGCTGCTGCGTTGCCAAGTTCTTAACAGAACTAAAACAAACAAAACAAAACAAAAAATAGAGGCTATTTTCCGTACGGATGCTGGTTTGTTCCTGTTTTAAATCTGTCATAGCTGTCTGAATCAATGCTGGTTCTGATCCTGTTGTCTGAAAAAGCAGGCAGGGAAAGCAAAATAAAGCATTGTCATCATGGCATGCAGTTAGCTGAGCCTTTGTGTTGAATGAGTTCTTGGAAAACAACAGAGTGTAAATTCTTTGTCTGTGTTTGGATGGTTGCTGAATTGTAACATCTGGCTGATCACATCCAAAATCCTTGATTTTCAGCGTTTCTTGCAGTGCTCTTCTCTTAAACGTGGCCTTATTTTCAGTGATTTAAATGAATCTTCCTTCTCCATCGTGCAAATTTCTTTCTCCGTTACACTAACGCTGCTCAGGTCACCAGCGAATTATGGCATGCTGCTGCCAGCTTCTGGATGAATTGTGTGATGCAAGTTCGGGCGATTTTTTTCCTGTGCCCCAATGTACCCCAGTGTCTTGTACTGAAGAAAAGCTACTGCGCATATACTGTTTATAACGAGAGTCAATGTGCAAAGATTTATGTGCATTTGTTGCCCATTAAAATCAGCAACGTAGAAGCAAAGCACAGAGACTTTTTTATGCATATGAGCTGCAGGATTTATTAATACAACCTGTAACTTCATATTACATTTACTACTGTTAAAACTTTACAGACACACACTCAACCTCACACACCAGCTCAGGCTCCTTCCCCGCCAGAGAGGTGACATTCCATGTCCCAAAAGCCAGAGTCCGTAGCCGAGGATCGATCCGGCAGAACCCACGTCTTCGGCTGCCACCCGGCTCACACTGCACCCGACCCTTATTGCCCCTCCCACAGGTGGTGGGTCCATAGAAGGGCAGACCCATGTCTCCTCTTCGGGCTGGGCCTGGCCGAGCTCCATGGGCAGAAACCCGACCACCAGGCACTTGCCTTCAAGGCCCTCCTCCAGGTCTGGCTCCAGGGGAGACTCTGAAAATACCAATTTTTCAGAAAAATTGAAAAAATTGAAAGGTGTTGCAAATTTTATTTTATTTTTTTGACTTTTGCACAGCATGAATGAACCTCAAACCATATGGAATGGTTTAGCGAGCGAAGAAATAAAAAAATATGTGAACACTATGCCTGAAAGGTTAAATGCTGTAATCAAAGTAAAGGGTGGCCACAATAAATATTGACTTTTTTATTTTATTTTTGTTATTACTATATATTGTTTTTTTTTTTTAACTTATTCTCATCAATATGATCAAATATTACATAAAATAAATACTTGAATAGTATTTGGTTTCTGATTTATCTTCATTTTGTTATTTTGAAGTTCATTCATGCTATGCAAAAGTAAAAAAATAAAATAAACAAATTTGTGACACCTTTCAATTTTTCTGAAAAATTGGTATTTTCAGTGTTTTTATTAGTACCATACTTTTACCTCAATATACTTGTCGGAATTATTATTTTTTGGTTCTCATTGCCTACAATAGCATTGTTTTCACCCAAAAATTATAGAGAAGTAATTTTTTACTTCTTTTTATTCGTTTAGACAAAAGTGGTCATGTATAATCTTCACTGCACACTACTGTACACTACATGCAGAGATATGATAAACAATGAATTGAATGAGATTTTTATGGTTTATTTTTTATATTTTTGAAGTGTGAGAGTGGTCATGCATGCTCCATTACAGTATCATTTGAAGCTTATTCAAAGCACATATACTGCATGGGAACATAAAAAAAGCAAAATAAATCAAGATGTTTATGGTTAATTTTTCCCTTTTAATTGGTAACAGTAAACATGCATGCTCCCTTATTTCAGATGTAAGCATCGATGGGAGCTGTCCGAGAAATCTGTGCTATCCATCCCTCGCTCCATGGTTGTTTTATGTCACCAATACTACTTCCGTTTTCTTACTGTCAAACTAAAAATATTCCACTGACAGGGATTTTACACAATTAATAGGATGCGGTGAAGTTTCCTCTGGTTTTCATTACCCCACTGACCTGTGTACAAGATGACAAAAAACATTCTGTTTGTTGAAGATTGGATAAATCCGAGAGTTTGTCTTGACCAGTTCACCAACTTCAAATATTGTCAGTGACTTCACACATCAGGGGATTTTTAGGGGCTGTTGGACAAATTTCTCAAGACTTGCTTAATACTTTTAAAAATGAAGGTATCGATATATTGGCTTGATTGAATTCTGGGCTAGCAGAAAACAGTTCAATTGTTGATTTGTATTTGAAAACACAATAGCGGTGGCCCTGTGGCTTCTTGCATAAGTGTAAAACTTTCTTAAATACTCACTTAAAGCTTTTTTCATATCTGGAATTTCTGTTTTAAACTTGTCTTGCTGTGAGCAACACTTTAAAGTAAACAAAAAAAATTCAACATTTCAGTCTTTTTGAATTCAGAAATTCCAGAAAGTTTAATTCAATTAATCTGTTCTTCAGTTTTCAGCTGAAGGAAGCGTTTCATCACTTATCCAAGTGACAGCACAAAGTAGGAAGTTTCAGCTGATTGCAGGATTTGAAAACTTCATATTTTATTCACAGTAGAACATAGAAAACATCAAATATTGAAATTAAGATATTTCACTGTTCCATAACAAATATTACTTAATTTTTTTATTTTTTACTTTACTTAATTTGATGGAAGCAGCACATCTCAAAACTGTTGGGATGGGCCAACAAAAGGCTGGAAAATTAAGTGGTAAAAATATTTTTTTAGATTAGAAATATTTTATTTTGTTAATTGGCTTCAGGACAGCAACACGACTAGGTATAAAAACACCAAGCTGCAAAAAACTACATCAACAAATTTCACCAAGCTGCAAAAAACTACGTCAACAAATTGAGGAACAATTTCAGAATAATGTTTCTCAAAATAATTTTTTTGAGAAATTCACAATACCATCAAAAAAAATACTGAGAATCTGGATAAATCACTGTGCGCTAGGGACAAGGCTGAAAATCAACAATTGGATGCCTGTGATCTTTGATCGGGCCCTCAGGCAGTACTGCATTAAGGACAGGCATGATTCTGTGATGAAAATCACTGCATGGGCTCAGGAACACTTCCAGAAATCATTGAAAAACAGTGGGAAAAAAATAGAAAATTAATAATAAAACAACAATTGTTAATATGTTATTTTATATTTTAAATACGTTTACTGGATTAGTCAGATCATCAGATGTATTTTGTTGAAATACAACAGCAGTCATATTTTTTTGTCTTAGTCAAGATTGCAACCTTGTTTCCTTAAGGTTAGCTCTAACAGCTGAATAGACCTGTTGAGCCTCATATCTGGATGATGACGCCAAACATGCAACTTAAAATATGATCAATACAACCAATATTTCACTCTATTCTTATGCACAGAGCAATATACTCATGCATGGTATATAATTCCCACAAATTTCCACCCTTTGGTACATTTAACATGATGATGCAGCACATTCAATTCAATTCAATTTAGCTCAATTTTATTTGTATATTGCTTATATATAATACATACATCCCTAATGAGCCTTTGCTGCTGGTGGCAAAGAAAAGGTTTCGGTGACAACATGTGGATGAAACCTTAAAAGGAACCAGACTCAAAAGGGAAACCAACATGGGTGACAGACATTTGACACCTATATACTCAGTCTACCTTAGTCCCAAGTAAGATAGTGGTCTGAAAGGCGCATATAGAGCTAGACCACTCACTAGTGTAGCTGGGACTGTCATGGCACACAGGTTCTGACTTCTGGAAGTATCAGAAGCATTGGCACACAGTGACCAAGACATGCATTTAAATCTCATTGTGCAGTCTTAGTGTGGCATAATTAAAAGAAAAACAAAAAATAATCAAACTCTGATGTATACAATTTTATATTTTTATAGTTTATCTTCTATATACACAGAGAACCATACCTCTCATTGAAATCATTTCAAAATGTTTTATATTTTTACATTTTAGCTTCTGCATACATGGAGAACCACACCTCTTGCTGTAATCATATCAAAATATTTTTGTATCTTAATAAATAATTGTATCTTCTGTATAAGTGGAGAACAACACCTCTTACTATAATCATGTGGGGGAACCATACACCTTAAAAAACATAATATCACTGCCTCAGATTAAACTTATTCTGTGGTTGGATCCAAAGTGTAAAACATTTGGATGTGACAAAAAAGCAGCACAAATACCCTGTTTTAAGGCACTGCACATGATGTGAGCAGAAAATCAATTAGAATTATATAAATCAAAATATTAATTATGGCCAAAATTGCAGAGAAATTTAATAAAAACACAAAAGCATTTATTCTTATGGTTTTATTAATATAAAAATGTAACATTACAGAAAATACAAATAAATAAAAAATATTAACAGGAATAAAACTGACAAGCTTTCGGATCATTTGTTCATTGAGAAATAAACCCATGTTGCATTACATATACATGCTTGGTAGTAAAAAATGTCAAATATTGCTGCTGAAGTTATATATCGATGTAGGGCGGTTGATCCTACTCATGCTCTGAAGAAAGGGTGTAGGGTCCTGTGCCCCAGTAGGGCTTTACACCTAGCAATGCCCCTGGCATAATGGAAGTGACATCCTTTACAAGACATACAAGACATGACAAAGTCATTCATTCAATCATTCATTTATTTGCCGAACCACTTAATCCGAGTAGAGTTGCAGGAAGGCTGGAGCCTATTTGAGACAACTCTAGGCAAAGGCACGGAGCACCTTGAACAGCTCACCAGTCCATTGCAGGGCAGGACAAAATCAAATAGCTTAAAGTGTTCAGAACAAACATGGTCATGGGGTGAAAGCTCCCAAAGCTTTTTACTGCCTGTCACAATCAAGATGGTTGATTGCCCATACCCGTGATGACGTAATGATGGCTCTTTTGGGAATTAAATTAAATGAAGTTTCACAAACCATATTTGCACGCTTCCAGTACATTCAGACCCACTCCTTGCTCTGACCCTACATCAACAGTAACTCATGGATCATAATCCATCCATATTAAATTATAAATCAGTTTGAGTTTGAGATCATCTCTGAAGAAATGGGATTGACCACATCCTGATACACCCATCATACCATAGATCTTTACATGATCAGACAAAGAGCAAGATAGCTGAGATATCCATAATTTTCATGGTAACGTGATATGATGTAGACACCTGACAAGTTTTGGGCCATCGAGGAGAAAATCATGTTTTGAATGCACACAAAATGTCTGGAAATACGCATTAAACATTCTTAGTTGTTAACTTTGGTACTTACGAGTGGAAGGTGATGGCTCATTGCTTCCTAAAATGACTCGTGCAGCCCACAGTGCAGCATGACTTCACTATTTTCTTCCCGACTTCTGCCACGACCAGAAATAAGCATTTATGTGCTGTCCAAAAGATTAGCATGAGTGGTCTAGCACGTATGTACACTTGCCAATCTGTTTACTCCTACTCGGGTCGGGGGGAGACTGGAGCCTATCTCTGGGCAAAGGCGGGGCACACTGAACAGCACGCCAGTCCATCGCAGGGCAGCACACACAACCATTGACGCTCACGCTCACATGTAGGGGCAGTTTGGAGCAGCCAAGAAACCAATTGTGCATGTCTTTAGACTGCAGGAGGAAAATTGAGTACCAGGAGGAAACTGACGCAAGCGTGGAGAGAACATGCAAACTCCACACAATAACACCCTCATCAACCACAGGGCCCAAACCCAGGACCTACTTACTGGCAAGAAGTCACTACACTACCATACCCCCAGATAACAATATCCATTATATATTTCAGCTCCTAATTATCCTGGGCAAATTTCACATACGTAAAGCAAAATGGTCTGAGTTCAAACCATGTTTTATTCGATTTATTGTTGAACTACAGAAGTACTGAGCCCTGATTGCATGTGTAAAAAACAAGAAGGCCACAAACACTTTGAACATTTTAAAGGACTTTCAGTCCCTTTCCTTCATTCAATGAATTCCTTCATTCAATGAATCCAATGAATTCATTCATATCCCGAACCATTTAATCCCACTAGGGTCGTGGGGAGGCTGGTGCCTATCTTAGCTGATACTGGGTGAAGGTAGCTTGCCAGACCCCTGTAGGGCCAAAACACACACAACCATTTACATTCACACCTAGGGGTAATTTAGAACAGCCAATTAGCCTAATGTGCAAGTCTACCCACACAAGTACAGGGAGAACATGCAAACTCCACACAGTAATAGCCCTGGCCCTGGAATAGTAATAGCCCAAGCCCTGGACTCGAACCCGGGACCTTCTTGCTGCGAGTCTTTTTATCCAGTTTAGTTGAATGGCTTAAACCATCTGACACACACACAAACACACACACACACACACACACACAGATAGATAGATAGATAGATAGATAGATAGATAGATAGATAGATAGATAGATA
>JBCNYH010000027.1:36007004-36026053 GCA_039654325.1 Tandanus tandanus | reverse complement strand
TAATGGTTATGAATCAAACATCGGTTTGAATCAAGAATCGATTCTGAATCGAATCGTCACCCCAAAAATCGGAATCGTGAGTTGTTGTTCGATTCACATCCCTAATATATATATATATATATATATATATATATATACACACACATATATACATATGTGTATGTGATCAATTGATATCACAGTATACTTCAACTGTAAGTGCAGAGTTTATTCTATAATTTGAGGGAATTTGCATACAAATCAGATTAATGGTAAAGGAATTACAGCACTTTTGCTCTATACCCTCTTTAGTTGAGGAATCTCTTGTAATGAATTCATAATACTTTTATAAGCTTGGTGGTTTCCAACTCTTAAGATCTCACTGCTTTTTTTTGTTGTTTGTAATTTAGCCCAAGTGTGTGTCACACACCAACTATGAAGTAGTTAATTTGCAGGTATAGTCTCATGAGGAAAAGACTCTTGTATTTAGAAATTTCTGCTGCCACCATCGGGTGAAAGGAAAATTGCAACATGTAGAAAAGTCAACATTTGTCTATGGGACACATTGGGCACTTGTGTTAGATTTGGACAGTTGTTCTCTAAGACACAGCTGTAGCTTAAGATCTGTTTGAAAAAAGTTACCTTTGGTCTGAGAATATTTGTAGGAATTGTTGGAATTTGTAGGAACTAGGTGCAATAAATAACAGTTCTCTATTGTCACAGTCCCACTTGTGCCACCAAAACAGCTCACACCACTTGAGGCATGGACTTCTCAAAACCTTGCTGAGAGTCCATTCCTTTTGCCATTATGAAATGTCATTGCCAATGTCGTAGAGACATACTTGTTCTGCAACAGTGTTTTGCAAGTTTTGTGTCACAGTTGCATCTACGTGAATGCCAGGACCTAAGGTTTCTGTGCAGAACATTTCCCTGGGCATCACACTGTTGCTCTACCAGTTCTGATGTTCATGTGCCTATTGTACGCACTTTCTGTTGTGGGCACTTTAACTGTTGTGGGAACATGGAGCTTCATACACAGCAGGATGTAATGCACAGTGTTCTGACATCTTTCTGTCATAGTTTGCATTAACTTATGCAGCATTTGTACTACACTAGCTCTTTTGTGTAATCAGACTAGAAGTACTAGTCTTCAATCCTCATATATATAAGAGAACCTTGGCCACCCATGAGTAGTGGTTGACAGAGATGGGTTTTGCATGGCTGGTGCTGGAATTTAGAGAGCTTTGCAGTCGATGGCCGTCATGTAAACCACTTTTTCCAAATTCGAAGTCTTACTCATAGCTTGCAATAAATATAGTATTTATAATTTGTAGTTGTAATATCTAATCGTGGAATTTTTAGTCAACATATTTCACTAATCCAAGCTGTCCAGGTGGGACACAGACAGACTACAGATATGTTTGTACTAACTCACTGGGCCTTCTGCATGAACATTAGTTTCAGTAGTATTTGTAAATCCCTTGTACTTTTTAATAAGCCCTGTTATTATGAATGGGCCATGGTAGATTCAACAAACACTCATGTCCTACAGAATCGTTAAAACAGCCCATGTGAAAAGGATGAATTGCACCTTTGTGTGTACATGTTCATGAGAACTGAAGATTTGCATAATTTTTCACCCTAATACTACCATATAAGGCTACACTTCCCATAGTATCTGACAGGAAGTTTCATTCAGAAGAATGACATCGAAGTGGAAGAAAAAGCTGCAATTGAAGTTTTCTTGTTAGGGATCTGGAGAGGAAAAGGGGATCGTTTTAAGTAGTATGAACAGAGGAATTAAGAAACCTGCTAAAACAAAAGATTGACAACATATAAAAGAAGCTGCAAATGCACTGTCACCTGTAGTCACAGATCTGCATAAGTACATAATGTAGCAATCTAAACTATGACAGCAACCATTCATCTGTCCTGTTGCACGCTGTTGGGTAAACATGCTCTCTTCCCACGGCCTGACGGTTAAGACTTCTACTTCAGCCATGTCGAACCAGCACACTCGCCTTATTTAAAAAGGATACATACTGAAGCATAATTATTATAATTTAGGAATTTTGCGGTCAGAGATGCTAATATTGACATTGTTATACAGTGGCATTGTTGTCTGATTAAACTGATAGGATACCATATAAATAAATTTAGAATATAACATGAATCAACGTATAAAATCATGACCAAGTTATGTTTTTAGGGTTTTTAACTCAAACTATATTCAGACTGAAAAATAACTATTATAATAACTATATTCAGGATTGAATATAGAGCGAATTAGTAAAAACTAAGCTTAGAATAATGGTAAATTATATACACACAACTCTTACAACAGGTCTAAACCACATATACGTTTTGGCAGTGATTGTTCGTACATAACGTGTGCTAACAAATTTAATATGCGTGTTCTTGCATGAGGACCACTGTGTTATCAATATTTCCCACAATCCAATACTCCATTGCCGGGGCACTTGGTCAGATTACAGAAGTTCAGTTCAACTCAGTTTTATTTGTATAGCAATTTTTACCATTTACTTTATGGATCAATCAGATTTGGTTATGTATTAAAAAAAAAAAAAAAAAAAGGGTGTGTTTGGTATGTACTAACCATTGGTACTGGAAAATGCCTTCACAGTATAGCCTTTGTAATTGTTTCTCAGCTGTGTACACTTGCCTAGTTTCTAGCTTCCAACATATCATATTCGAGAACAAGCTATTCATTTACTGCCTAATATACCCCAGAAAGGTTCTATTCATGAAAATTGACCACAGGGGTCCAAAAGCTCCTGCCAAAAGGACTGTTTCCTAATGTGACAATATAGAACAAGCATAGCAAGTTTGAAAAGGCCCCAGCTTCAGCACGCGGCAAGTAAATGTCCGGAAACCTAATATACAGTTTTGTCTCTGTGACCTTGAAAAGTAGGTCAAGGTCACTCACACCCAAACTCATCCTAGCACTCATAGTAGTGAGCCAGCATACCAAATTTAAAAGCCCCAGCTTCAGCACGCGGCAAGTAAATGTCTGGAAACTAAAGTGTGATGGATGGACGGACGGAACCCATCCTATAGCTCCTGAGCCACTTTAGGGGTGGGAGCTAAAAATAAACTTTGCGATTGAGCAGCAGTGAAGCAAATAGAACATCAAAGAAAATGGTTTACTCAAGCAGCATTATTGGGGATGCCACAACATCTCTAGTCTGGTTTGAGGAACCAATTTATAAAACTTAAATCAGCTTAAAAGATGTTTCATCAAGGATCATGTTTTATTTATATATAAACAGTTTAGACTTATGACCTTGACTCTGTGTTGATTCCAACTTGGTGGTTAAGGCATAAATGGATTGTCGTTTTCACGGTCACCCACAATACACAGCACCTTGTATTGGTTCTAGTTTGAACCATTATAAACAAAGGCTATACATGTGAGGAAGTGCTTTTCCACGAGGCTGTGTGGAAATTAAGTCGCTCTCACTTGTGGAAATGAACTATTTGTGGAAAAGGGATGAGGTGGATACCCCTGACATCACCATGGATGTGTCAAAAGTAGTACTTTGTGGTAAATTGGGGATCTCCATAACAGGAACTGTATGTCTGAATGCATCAAGTTGTCTATTCAGATAGAGGCCGGTGGTGTAGTGGTTAGGGTGCTGGGCTCATAGTTCGTATTCCCCCGCCATGTTAAGAACCCTGGGCAAGGTCTTCACCATGAGTGTGCCTCTGTTCACACAGCAGTATAAATGGGCTTCAGTAAAAATACTGAGAAGGTAACCTGCGATGCTCTAGCATCCCATCCAGGAGGAGATGAACTCCTAGTTGCTTCACGCTACAGAAACCGGAATAAGCTCTGGCCTGATGAGCCAGTAGGGGTAGGGATGTAAAAGCTTTGGCAGATTGTAACATCCCCCAGTAGAGATTTAGCTATAACCTTTATACCATGGAGGTTAAAAAAAAATCACATAACCACAGAATTTTACGTTACGTTGATGCTTGAAAGTTTGGAATGCAAAACAACGAGCCTAAAGACAACTTGTTCTACCAAAGACGAGTAAATATATGTATGTATATGTGTGTGTTTAAGAATGGCCCTGTCAAAGTCTGGACCCTAATTCGATAAAAATGTTGAATGAGAAGTTTATTTGAGGAAACCCAACAACATCCAAGACTTGAAACTGTTTTATTCAGAGGAATGGATTAAAATCCCTCCAAGCTGATGTGCCGGACTGACCAAAAGTTACCACAAGCGTTTATTTACAGCTATTACTCCACAAGAGGGACTGAAATCAAAAGTTCACATACTTTTGCTGCTCAGTTATGTATATTGGATCATTTTCCTCAATAAATAAATGAGCAAGTGAATTTGTTTTTCTCAGTTGTTTAAATTGGACTTGTGTTAAATTGTGATATTTATGCAGAAATATAGAAAATTCTAAAGGGTTCAGAAACTTAAATACCACTGTGCATTTGATGTGTTTTGACTTGACATTTTTTGCAGTGATTGTGTTTCATATCAGATCCGGTGCATTGCACAATGCATTGTGGGTGATCGTGAAAACCTTGAACATTTGTTAATAAAATGCAACAGTGTAGTGCGCATCATCAATTCTGGGTCAAAACATTAATTAACTACTTAAAGGCTAATTGATTAAAGTAGTTTTGCTTGTGGCAAGAGAACTGCATAATGCATGTTCAGATTAGAAGTTTAATTTTCTATCAAATGCATGCAAAATCCAAATGGAAGAAGCATTGTAAATGAGGTTGGCTTCATTGCATGAGTTAATTTGGCTAATCATTTAGTTGACACCATATAAACAAATCATAAATATCTACCTAGTAAAAATAAGATATGCCATGAGGAAAACACTGTAGTCTGAACATTTTTGGTGGACTTTTCGATTGTACTATTTCCATTATTGTAACATATTTCTGTCATTGTCCATAAAATAGTTTTTATTACGTATGAATTGATTCCAGTGTGCTTCAGAAATGAACATCTGTCTGATTGATTTTTATAATTACATTTTATTGGTCTCGTTGATATTTAATTATTTGTTGGAAGATTAATGATGGTTCTTTGCATTGCTATTAATATTTTAACATAAATACAAACCCAGCATTTTTTCCTATGGTTTGGTTATTTTTAACATTGGCCTGCTAAAAGAGCAGTATTTCTGCTGAGCACAAGCAAATACGAGGCCTGATTTATAGTGCAGGTTGAAAGAGATCTGTTATTCTCTTCAGCAGTATCATTAAACATTTGTTTAAAACATTATTTTTAGATATCGCAAAGGTATACAGAGCTATATTTTACATTTCCATTCTGTCAGTTTGTTTTACTCATTTTAGTAGAGAATCTCATCATAATTACCAAAAGTGAGGGTGAGCTCTGTCTTTCCCTGGAAAGCATTCCATGTTAGAAAATATTCAGCTAACAGCTACAGTTTGAACTTGTTAATAGCAAGAAGAGCGGAAAAGTCAAGACAGCCTACAAACGGGAATACGTCAACTTGGGCTGTGATGTCGACTTCGACTTTGCTGGTCCAACTATCCATGCTGCTGCTGTGGTTGGTTATGAAGGATGGCTTGCTGGCTACCAGATGTCTTTTGATACTGCCAAGTCCAAGATGACCCAGAACAACTTTGCTGTAGGCTACAAGACTGGTGACTTCCAGCTGCACACCAATGTGTAAGTACAGATGTGTATGGCTGTAAAGCTTTCATGTTTATGGGGAGATTAATAACTGTTACTTTTAGTAATGTTTGAGAATAAACATTGTTTTTAGACAAATATCGATAGTAATAGAATGTGGCAGTGAATATTACTTACATCTGTCATTGTATAGTGGAGTATTCAAGTAGATATGACAGTATACACATCATGCACATACCTTCTGATAACAAGCCTGCTCTGCTCCCTGCAGCAATGATGGCTCAGAGTTTGGTGGCTCAATCTACCAGAAAGTGAGTGATAACATGGAGACAGCGGTGAACCTGGCCTGGACTGCAGGCAGTAACAGCACACGTTTTGGCATTGCTGCAAAGTACCAGCTGGACAAGGATGCATCTATTAGTGTGAGTGCAAGTCCTCTTTACTTAGGCATTCAATTTAGTGACCCTTTCCCATTGGTTACTACTTTTAGCACTATTGTGGTTGTCTTCATAGACATAATTACTTGGCAAGAAAATGTTTGTAATTAAAGGGCTTTGCAATCGTCACCCTTCTCTTAACAGCTATAATTCAGTTAACTACAAAGGGTAGCCATAGAATCAGATTTGCTGTACTGACTGTAGCAACATAATTTCAAGTGTAATTGCTGTGGACATTATGAATGAAGTCATATTGATTGTCTGGATTTAAATATCACTTTCCTTGCAGGCCAAAGTGAACAATACCAGCCTTATTGGTGTTGGATACACACAAACTCTGAGACCAGGTATGGTGTTATCTGTTTTCAGCTGAATATTTGTCACCACTGAAGTATTTTCATGCATTTTCTATCCTCTATATTACTCCATTATATTATGTTACATAAAAAAGGTATAATCCGATTAAGGGACACTATCCTGAATTGATAATGCATGAATCAAAATAATGGACACTTACAGTTCGCCACTGTCACATGGAGCAGGCGGTATCAACATTATCACACTTTATAATGGAAAAATAAACCATAAAAATATAATTTTAGTTTGCTTTTCTTGTGTTCATGTAGTATATTTTAAAACTTAGAATGAGTATTAAAACACATTGTTAAGGAGTGTGGTTTACTTGCGTGTACTTATAGTATATAGTAAAACACGTCTTTAGCTACACAGCGCTTAGCTATTGTTTGCAGTGTACAAAGCTTGAATGCCCTGCTTCTGTAATGGTTAAAATATGTACGAAATAAACAAAAAATCTTGAATTAGTTTGCTTTTGTTCCCATGTAGTATATACTAAAACAGTTATTAACCTCTAACTCGGTTTTTGAATTGAATAGTTCTATTCAGAGACATCAACCTCACATTCAGTGAAATAACTGTTAGTTATATCATGAGCATGGCTATACATGCCAACACATCTGAGTTGTAATTGAGGTTTGGTGGGGAAATTTTCACAATTCTTTGGCAAAATAATTAAAATAATTACTGTTTTTTGGTTAAAGCCGACTTGGGCTCATCTTGTAACCATGCTGTAATGGTTTTGTGCAGGTGTGAAGCTGACCCTGTCCGCCCTGGTTGATGGAAAGAACATCAATGCAGGTGGCCATAAGCTGGGCTTGGGGCTGGAGCTGGAGGCCTAAAGTCCTGCACTTGCTCACATCAGGGACAAGGGAATATCAGAGGAATCTGGCCTTAAATCGTAACCAGCAGGGGAATTCTGGAAGGGAAGGGATGTGTTCAAAGACTCCAACAAATACGGCCATTTTTAGTAACCATTGCAGTGGTGTTCATTCATTTCCCCTGTGGTGTCTGTTTTTGGTTAGTGGCACTTTTAAACCACAATCACCTTTTGGTTCTGCTGCAAATTTGATTTCTTATTTGAGTTTCATACTACTTTGGCATTCGAATGCTCTCCAGTGGCAGTGGTGGGTGTCTATGCCTGCATGTTGTATTTCCTCTTCAGTAAGGCATTGGTGGTATTTGGGAGAATGTGATATTTCACCTGTTTCTATTGCCTGATATTTCTTAGTCATCTGAATTTGTGTGCAACCATTAACTACATTTTAAAGCTCTCATACCTGCTTATATTTAAATGTTCTTTTTCTTTCCATATACGCAAGAAGGAACTTATTCCATCAGACCATAGTTTTGTCAGCCATCAGGATTTGAAACACAGTTGAACTTGAAACCTGCCCTTAAACTAAGCAGTTTTTGGGTGGCCTAACCAGATGCATGAATGAAAGCAATTGAAACATTTTGGGAGAGTATGGCTGGCTTTTTTTTTTCTTTTGTTGCAGAGATGACTATGTGAAGCTTACGGTAATGCCAAAATGGGTGTTTTGAGTTCAGTACCTAAAGCTCTGTGTCATTATGAACCTGACTTGTTGAGGTTGTGCTTTCACAAAACCTTAGAGGTCCTCATGTGTATGTGTAAACTTTTCAATAAAGTCTTTGAACCCCATCTGATTGTTTGATATGACTTCTTTTTCAGTAAAAAACGTACTGTTTTTGAGTTTGTGTATTAGCTGTTTTAATAAGCATCTATGTTTCCACAGTCTACACTCAGTAAAAAGTTGTGTTTTTGAAATGTTAACCCTTTTGTAGGTACACTGTATAAGCCTATTGGAGTTTTTCCTTGGAGAGAAGGTGTCAAGGAGACGGCACCGTTAACCATCCAAGCAACCTTTTGAAGAACACAGCCTTTTAATATGATATTCACAACCTGCACTAAGCAATGGCTGCAGTCAGAATTTTGCTTTTAATTGTTGGCTGTATGTTTCATAGAGAATGGCTATGCAGGTGTTTGCTAATTGGGTTTGGTAAGAGAGAACATGGATCACATCTTAATCTCTTAATTAGTTCACTTTTAAAGTGGGTTTTTTTATACCTGCTTATGTCGTTAAGTTTTAGTTGTAAATTCTAAAGCTAGATCACAGGCTCTTGTACAGGATGACTGATGTTCCACATGAATGGATAATTTGTGATCTGGTGAAGCTTTCTTTGATGAGGAATCTCCATTGTCAGTACTTTATAACTTGTATTTCAAACCCATGAAAATATCTTAAACATGACAACCTGTTTTTTTTTTTTTTTTTTTTTTTTTTTTTTCTCCTGTGTATTTTCAGAGAGGAAACATTTGCATTTAAGGTATTTGGGAGATGCCCTTATCCAGAGTAACTTGCTTTTTTGTCATTTGAGTAATAAAGGGTTAAGGGCCTTGCTCAGGGCCCAAACAGTGGAAGTTAGGACCCACGGGACTATTCCGTAACCCAGAGCCTTACATATTGACCCACCAATGCCTACTCAAGAAACCGGACACCGGTAAGAGAATTACTGACATTGACCATATTCCATGTACCATACATTGATAAAATATGTTTTCTTTATCAAATGAAAAGATAATCGTTTATGGTGGCAAATCGTTATTATATGATGAATAGTGCAGTGGCTTGTTGCAAAAATAGTGATACAAGCATGAAATTCAGTACAGAAGTTCAAATGACACTATTGCATCATAAAATAACAATGGCCATCAAAGATTTAGATTTTTAAATATGGCCACCTTTCTGCCAGTTCAAAACTGTTTAGTTCAGTTACATGGAGCTTCACTGAAATAAAACTCAGATATATGTACGACAAGGAATGAAAAAAACTTTTTTTTTTTCTTTTTTTTTGTTATATCAGCACCAAAATCTTTTGAGTTGTTTTCCTCCAATTCCTAAAAATTGGAGTTTTTAAATAATATAAGTTGCTTGATTAACTTTAAAAAACAAATAAATCAAAAATGTCTCTGGTCTCTGGAACATTTTATATGGCTGGTAATAATTTGTGGAAATTCACTGAAAATACCACAAATTAAGGGAAGGAACAACACTAGAGAATTCACTGTGGAATTTTCCCCTATTACAATATTTTACGTGTTCTATAACAAAGTCTGGATTGAAAACAGAATCTAGAGAAAAATTGTACAGAATATATGAGAGTTTTTAAATTATAAAATAACGTATTTAAAAAATATATTCCCTCAAACAAGCCATTGTTGAACTGACTAGAGCCATCTAGCAAGAAAAAATTTTATTCACTACAAACCCAAACTGAAATAAAACACTTAAAAAAAAAAAAAAAAAAAAAAAAAAAGATATGATTAACAAAATATGGGCGCCAACTTGAATATTGACAATTCAAGATGGCCGGGGTAATTTCCTGAACAAAATTGTTCCAAGTAACACTCACACCAAATTTCATGCTTGAATCACAATGAACTTACTTGTTTAGTCAAGCATTTTGTTAATAGCCTTTTATTAAGGAGCAGATCTGGGGTTTCTCAGGCATAGAGAATTCTGGTAAACTGTGATGTTGGGATGCTGTCACTCCCTCACTCTACATGCTCACCCAGGTCCGTTGACAGTGGAGTGGCTGATTGCCCAACGTTATAGGGTGTCCTCGTGTCTGCCTTCCTTCTGGTTTCTCTCTTTTTAGTTATGCTGATGTAGTTAGTCATGCCGGAGGCCCTACTTGCACCAAGCACTAATAAACTATTCTTTTATTATTACACAGTTATGAACATACCTAACAACCTCTCACCCTCTCTATCTGTATGTTTGCTGAGGTACACATGCTTCTTCTGGGATGCCGGTGATCCTGATCCTTCTGCTTTCTGAGTTCTGAGCCTGTACTTCTATTTTTACTTTTGTATTTTTATCTGGTTTCACCCAAATGAGGATGGGTTTCCCTTTTGAGCCTGGTTCCTCTCAAGGTTTCTTTCTGGTGTCAACTGAGGGAGTTTTTCATTGCCACGGTCACCACGGGCTTGCTCACTAGGGATGTGTAGGGGTTGTAGAAAAACATTTAAATTCCTTTTTAAGTTACTTTAACTATGTAAATGCGACAATGTCAATTGTAAAAAGCGCTATATAAATAAAATTGAATTGAATCGAACTATTCTACTGATTTTCAGCGCTAAGCAGCAAACTTGAACAAAGCATGTTCCTCTTTCCCTAATGCACCACAAGACCCTGGCTTTATCACTCAAATGCTTAGCATTTATATTATTCCCCACATTCAAGTAACATTACCAATAGTGGTATGTTAACGATATTATGTGTCCTTAGAATCATAGTTTCATATTTTATATTGGCTATAAAAAAGTTTTGTTTTGGAGTTTTCCTGCATATGTGTGAGAGAAAAGTAACGGCACACCAAAACCAGATTGATATGCTGAAATAATATTTATTTTGCCAATATATAGCATTCTGGTAAATCCACAGTCTTCTAACAAGTAGTTATTATATAGCAAAATATTTTTATTTAAACATGTACATTCTATTTGATTACATTTATTTTTTATTCATCAGCCTAGATTTAACCTAGATACCAGCACATGTGCTTATATAAGCTCTTAAGTTGCATGTAGGGTCTACACTGCAGTTACTTGTTGTTTCATGCAGTTCTTCAGCTGTTCATGCAGTTATTTAAGCATTTCTGCAACATTCACATGATTTCTCTAAAAAGCTAGGTTGTTTTACACTTAGCATTACTAATACTGCCTGTAAAGATGTTTCAAACATTCATTCATTTCACACCATTCTCAGTTACCGCTGGAACATCTCTCTCTTTTTTCAAATCTGCTTTCATGCTGTTGTCTAGCTTTTTCTCACTTGGAACTTGTTCCTCCTCTGTAGGTTCAAGCTTTTTAGAATCTTTCAGGACTTCAGGACTTGTTTCATGATCTTTACTTTTTGTCAGGTCTACCTTGGTGCTGCCCTGCGTTGCCTCACTATCAGCCCTGTCTGATTTCTCCATTTTTGTGTCTTTGACTTCTTTATGTGAGTCTTTGTCTGTGCTTATCTGGTCGTTACTTTTCTCTTTTTCTGGTGAGGTCTTCAGTACGCTTTGTTTAGGCTGTTCATCTTCAGAGGTTTTACTGTCTATCTGTTGTTCCTTATGCTTGGTTATATCCATCTCTTTGTTTTCCTTAGAAATCTCCTGTTCCTGATCCTTGGAATCTTGTTTCTCTGTTTTTTGCTCAAGTTTTGCTTCCTTTTCAGTAGATTTTGGCTCTGCGTCCTTCTGAATGTCTTCTTTCAGTATTTCAGAGCATTTTGTTGGTAATTTTTCCTCTGTTTTAAGACTGTCTATCTTATCATCTTTAGTACCATTTGCTTCCTGAGACTGCTGCTCTGATTTTGTCTCTGTCTCTATAACTTTTGCCTGCTCTTTGATCTGCATTTGATCAGCCTCTTTGTCTGTTTTCTTTTTTTCAGTTCTTTCCTCTGTTTTTGCTCTGTCCATCACATCCTTTCTTTCACGTATTTCAGCTTCTGTTTCTTTGCCAGCAGTTTTAGAGAAGTCCCCTTGTGTTTTTTGTGCCTCTGTTGACTGAAAACTGTCTCTTTTGTCTGCTTTCACGATTTCGGTAGCAGCCTCTGCTTTCCTGTCCATTTTTTTCTCTTCTATAGATTTAATTTCTTTTACTTCATTTTTAAGAGTTGCATCTGGCTCTTTTTGCACCTCCGCTGCACTATCCTGTGCTTTTGTAGTATTGAGTACTTCAGCTTGCAGTGTTGCTACAGTTTGCTTTGAATCTGCTTCGCTGTTAGGAAGCGTCTCTTTTTCTGCCTCAGCTTTTTGAGATACTGGCTGTGGGTCAGCAGTGAATGCGTTCACCTCTACAGATTTCACCTCACTAATTTCTCTGTCTTTCTCCATTGTTTTCCCAGTCAAGGGATCTGCAGGTCCAGCAGTGGGTTGCGGTTCTTTTTTCACTTTTTCTTTCTCAGATTTTAGAGAAATCTCTTCAGTGGCACTTTTTCCTGGCTCTGAAACAGTCTCCTGTGTAGCTGTTGGTTTCGGTTGTTTAATACTTGTTTTGTCTGTTTCTTCTGCTATATCTTCTTTCCCTATTTCACTGTCAAGAGCTACATTCTGAACATCCTCATCACTTTTATCTGCTTGTGGTTTTTCTGGTTTTGTGTCTAAATCTGGTTGCTTTGTTTTCTTGTCTGAGTTAGCATCTTTGTTGTAATTGTTATCCATATCTTTCTTTCCAGATTGTTCTGTTGCAGTTAAATTCTTTTCTGCTAGTTCAGTGTTCATGCCACCTTCCTTCAGCTTCAGAGATTCATCTGCAGACATTTTTGGTGACTGCTCTTCTTTGTTTGTGGTTATTTCTTTATTGTCCAGTTGACCTGCACTGGGGCTGCCTGTGTTATCCTCTGCGTCTGATTCTTGGGTCTTTTTTTCCTCTAAGTGCTCCTCATTTCCTGCTGCGACACCTGCATTCTCTTTTTCACTAGAGACATCCTCCTCCCTTTGTTCTTCAGCATCATCAGACCCTGTGTCTGATATCTCTATGTCTTCCCTGGTTGTCTCTGTAATAATCTCTTCGACAAACTTGTACTGAGGCTCTGCTTTCCGAGTCACTCCCCCGACCCTTGGAACACTAGGCAGGGTATAGATGGGTGACTGTCTGTATATATAAGGCACTGGTATCTGTGTGTCAGAAAGAGTGCAGTATCTTGACTCCTCGCCCTCCAGCAATTTTCTGTAGAGGTACATAAGTACAACACGATTTTATGCATCTGTTCAATAATCGACAAATTTTGAAATTTTATGTTATCTGAACCCATGCTGATGGTGACCTTCACCTGTATGAATAGATTTCAGCATCCAAGGCCATTTTCACATTTAACAGATCGTGATACTCTTGCACATGGCTACTCATATCATATTTGGTGTTTTTCAACTCCTGTTCCAGCTCTCTAATGGTGTCCTGTGGTCCTCGGACAAAAGAAAAGAATGAATAAAAGAAAAAAATTATGACCCATCACTTCAAAATGAGTCTTAATGCACCACACTGACTTTTTGAGCAAATTGAATTTTCTGTAAAAGTCTTGTGAATAAATTAGATGAACTTGAGATACACTTTTGGTCATATCTTCATCACTTTTGTCCAACAGTAATTTTCAGATCATGTTAAAGCCGAGAGTGTCCTCTGATTATATGTGCATACCTCAAAAATCAGTATAGTACATAATTTATTTTTTGGGATTTTGATATACTGCATTAATCCTGCAAGGGAAATTTGGCTCTACATTAAACCCATCCAAAGTGAGCACAAACACACTCGGATCAGTGGGCAACCACATTGTGGCACCCGGAGAGCAGTTAGGGGTTTGGTGCCTTGCTCAAGTGCACTTTAGCCATGAAGGTGGAGGAAGGGAAGGTGCTGCTCACTCCCCCCCGCCACACATTTTTCCTGCATCAGGAATCGAACCAGCGTCCTTTTGGTCCCAAACCCACTTCTCTAACCATTAGGCCACGGCTGACATGTTTTAAGACATGTTTTGTTGTGATGGTTCAGAATGGAGGGTTTTTATTAGAAACAGAAACATATTTATGAATACAAAGGTTTGATGTATTTGCTATAATGTAACATGTCAGGATTAATACAGGACTTAAAGTAAAAAGTTTTTTTTTAACCGGTTTACACTGATTTCAGGTGGAACAGGAAACTGACCTGGTAGTGATGGATATCAGCAGCGTGTCCTTGCTCGAGGTCATACAGCTGCCTCTCCAGAGCTTCTCTCATCCCTCGGACCGAGTCGAGCTCCACGTTCTTGCCCTGCAGCTGCCTTCTGTACTGGCTGATTTCAGCCTTGGTGGCGATCAGAGCCTCTCGGTCAGTCTCGGCAGCTTTGGCGAGTTTGGCCAGCTGATTGCTGAAGTGCTGCTCTGAGTAGGTGTCTGGACAGAAAGCTCGAGCTTCCAGCTGTGTCCTGATGTCCCTGAGCGCTGCGGTCAGCTCACCTTTTCCGAAGCCGCTCACTCCGGAACCGACCCGCGTCTCCTTCATTTGCGTCATAATATCAGCCACTTCAGCCTCATGGTTTCTTTTCAGGAACTCGATCTCGTCTGTGAGAGCTTTGGCTTTTCTGTCCAGCTCTTGTTTGGTTAAATACGCGCTGTCCATGTACTTCTTTAGGGCAGAAATGCTGTCCTCGGTTTCGGCTCTGCTGCGCGCCTCGTCTTCATACCTGTCCCTGAGCATGTGGAACTCGTCCTCCACCCGCTTCTGCTCCAGCTCGATCTGATGCTTCTGCACTGCCATCTCCCGCACCTGCCTCCTCAGATCCTGCAGCTCCGGCTCATACTGCCCAGCCAGAGACGTGGACGACTTTGCTTTTAGCCGAATGGCCTCTATTTCCCTTTCCAGCGCTCTGTTTTGGCTTTCCAGGTGATGCACTTTCTCGATAAAGCCTGCGAATCGGTCGTTCAGACCGCGAAGCAAGTCCTTCTCGTTCGTCATCCTCCGAGGCATTTCAGGAGGAAACTGCTGGGAGCTGCTGTGGCCTGTTTTGGGAGCTGATCCCCTGCTGAGGGCAGGTGTCCTTGCCATGCGATGCTGTGATGATGGAGGCGGCTGATAGCGCTGCTCTTCGCCTCTCCAGCCCGCTCCATTTAGCACCCGCTCCATGCTGAGAGCTCTGTGTTTCTGCTCTGCAGAGTTGTCGGGGTTTTATATTGTGCCCGATGTGATAAGCTTGCAGAACTGAGGCTCTGCAGCGCCGGGCACGCGCACTCAGCCTGACGTCATGAAATTCCCCACCTCTACCTGTGTTTATACAGTGAAAGGGATTGATACCCTGCAACAAAGTAGTCAGCATCTGGGAAAGCGTAACCTCTGCGCAGTGCATATCACCAATAAGTGCTAGTGTTTTACCTTAAATCAGAAATATTTCAATGCAAGCTCTGAGAAGCTATCTTGATATTTCCCCTTCAATTTGATCAGCAAATCAAATTCTTTGTCCTGCTGAGGTGTGCTGAGAATAAAGAACACCCCTCTCACCCTGCTACAGCATGCAGATTAAAACAAAATGATATTCCTGAGATGCACTAAATCACACTGACACTCCTGTGAGAGTAATTTATAATCAGCTTTGGGCTGTTGGGAAAATTGAGTGCACATATAGTATCATACACCATGCAGTAGGTATAGAAGTAATACACCTATACAGTGACAAGTGAGAGCTGGCATCCAATGAGGAGAGCGAAAGATGACCAGGAGAGTCCAAAATAATCAGTTTGGTTAGTTATGGAGAGCTACCCTTTTCTTGCTGAGTGGTTGATACATTAAGTTGTTCTCTAATTTATAAGAGCTGTAGTGAAGGATGTGTGCATGTAGCTTGGTGCAAACTGCTAAATTCAGTGTGAACATTGTAAGATTACAGCAGAGCCACCTTTGCCTTTAATCATAACATGTATATGAAGGGCTGAGAACCAGAGCGGTATAACCAACAGAAAGCTGTTTTTGAGAAACAAGACGACGTTTTTTGCAATATAAAAAAAAAAAATCAGCAATGTTAATGCTCACAATATGGTTCGAGGTCATAGGGAAATTGAAGGGACCATCCCGCCACGCATAGACCTTATCCACTTCTGTAAAAATATGACCTTTTCAGTTTTTGTGGGTTAGACCACTGTGGCTCTTAGCCCTTCATATTAGCTAGCTACCAGTAAAAGACTTGTTTATTTCGTGCTGTTCATGATAATCCTTAATGAGCACAGTTACTCTGCAGGAGAGTAATGAATGGGCACTGCGACTGGAAGACAGAACTAACCCTCTTAGCTCAAAGACAAGCTTGCTTTAAAAATAGGATATTTAGTTATTTTACTTAAAAAAATAAAACAACCTTTTTATTTTTATAGGATTTTTATAATACCATGTGTTTATTTATATCCTCATTTATACATGGGCACAAACCACAGGCTACTGAATTAAATAGTGAGTCAGTACTATTTAGGCATACTGTTTCTCAGTGTGCTGTTAGGAACACTGCCTTGAATTGTCTTGGAATCAACAGAGAACAGCAATACCAATGTGTATATACACTGATCATCCATAACATTAAAACCGTCTGCCTACAGCTCTATACCAGCAAGGCATGGACTCCACAAGACCTCTGTGGTTGTGCTGTGGTGTCTGAGACCAAGTTTTTCCCGGCATATCTTTTCATTCCTGTAAGTTGCAAGGTAGGAACTCCATGGTTGGGACTTGTTTGTCCAGCACATCCCACAGAGGGTGAATTTGGAGGCCAATTTTCCTCGAACCATTCCTGAACAGATTTTGCAGTATGACAGGGCACATTACCCTGCTGAAAGACACTGCTACTGTTAGAGAACTCCACTGCAATTAAGTGGTGTATTTGGTCTGCAACAATGTTTGGGTAGATAGTATGTAGCAAAGTAACATCCAAGTGAATTCTAGTATCTGAGGTTTCCCAGCAGAACACCCCACTGCTTCTGGTGACATGCTTTCTTCACATAGTCCATCCTGTTGCCATCGCTACCCCATGAAAGCAATGTGCATGCACCCAGCTATACATATGATGTACAAGAAAATGTGATTCATCAGACAGGTCCACCTTCTACCATTGCTCTGTGGTCCAGGGTTGATGCTTATGTGCCCATAGTGGGTACTTTCAATAGTGGACAGGTATCAAGCATGTACACTTTGACTGGTCTGCTGCTATGCAGCCTCATATGCAACAATCTGCAATGCACTGTGTGTAATGACACCTTTCATAACCAGCATTAACTTTTTTTCTGAAATTTTGCTTTTCTGTTCAATGGGATAAGACTACAGGGGCTATCCTTCACTCCCCATGTGTGTTTGAGTTTAAACTCACTCAGATCCTTTTGCTTCCCTTTTTTTCTGTTTGCAACATACCAACTTTAAGAAATGACTGTTCACTTGTTGCCTAATGTACCCCACCCCATAACAGATGCCATTTCAATGTGAAAAAGGTTATAGCTGATCGGGGAACATTGACCTGGTGCTCGCAGTCAGGAGATTATTCTGCAGTGGACATCAACCCAGAACAAACTAAGTTACAAAACTCTGCAAGTCACATGCAATACAATATATCTACTGAAATCTTACATTTATTAGCTTTATATTTAAACTATAGACACTGCATGCATTTTCCCAGTTTAAAGGCACATGCTATAAATGAAAAAGACAGATCTTGATGGTTCCCCCCCCAGAGAATATGCATCTCAGCAATGCTGCTGTGCTGTATTCAGCTGTACGCTGACCAGCCATAACAGTAAAAACATTATGATAACTGACAGGTGAAGTGAATAACATTGATTATTTCATTACAATAGCACCTACCCATGAGTGGAATGTATTGGGCAGAAAGTGAGCAGGTAGTTCTTGAAGTTGATGTGCTGGAAGCAGGAAAAATGAGCACGCATGTTGATCTGAGTGACTTTGCCACATTGTGATAGCTAAATGACTGGGTTTATAAATCCAAAACAGCAGGTCTTGTGGTGTGATCCTTGTATGCAGGGGTAAGTACCTACCAGAGGTGGCCCAAAGAAGGACAACCAGTGAACTGGCAAGAGTGTCATGGATGCATAAGGCTCACTGAGGCACGTAGGAGGTGAAGGGTAGCACATCTTGTCTGATCCTGAAGAAGAGCTACTGGAGAACAAAGTGCTGAAGATGTTAATGCTGGATATGAAAGAAAGGTGTCAAAACCCACAGTACATTACAGATTACTGCATATGGGGCTGTCTAGCTGCAGATCTGTCAGATGGTTTTAATGTTATGACTGATCATGCCATAAGACTGCCTGTCGTTCATCTTTGGTCCAATGTCGGCTTCATGAAGTTTTTATAATATCTGTACTGACATGCTGGCAGCTGTCAATAAAATAACTGCAAAATACTGTACACGCACCACCAACAGTCAGTGAATCAGGACAAGAACATGTTTCCATTTGCCTGTTTTGCTTTCAGTTCAGGATGGCTGAATCTTACTCTAGCATACAGCTGGTCTAGCCTACACAGGGTGTGTTTGTGTTATTGGGTGTGGCTTTTATGAAACCACAGAAGAGAGAGACAATGTTTCATCTTAAGCTTTTATCACTTCATACTCATTCACTCTGTAAAGTTTAAATGCCACTTTAAATAGCTTAAACAACAACAAATGGAGCTTGTGTGTGCTGTTTTGGGAAGGCCACCGCAGCCTTAAAATGAATTAGACTGAAATTTTCTGCTGCGTACACATCCCTTTAGAACAAATGCTCCATCCCTAGAGACCCACAGTTTATTTTTTTTATCCCAGCACATTCAATCATGCTCATGGAAGGCCTAATAATGAGCTAGCCAGGTAGATCAGGTGTAGTAAGCAAAAACACTATAGGGCACAAAGTCCACTGGACTGGAATCAGAACCCTCTAATGCCAATATTTACATTTTTCCTCACAAAAGCATTTTAAAATTGTCTTTATTTGTATAAGCAGCAGAAAATAATTGAAGTCATACTGAATAGTCAGAGTGAGAAACACACACACACACACACACACACACACACACACACACACACACACACACACACACACACACACACACAC
>JBCNYH010000027.1:35967547-35990701 GCA_039654325.1 Tandanus tandanus | reverse complement strand
ACACACACACACACACACACACACACACACACACACACACACACACACACACACACACACACACACACAGCCATTCCATACTCACATTCACACCTAGAGGCAATCAAGAACAGCCAATTAGCCTAATGTGCATGACTTCAGACTGTGGAACGAAACCAGAGAACTTGGAGGAAACCCATTCATGCACAGGGGGAACATGCAAACTCCATGCAGAAACATCCTCTCCAGGCACGGGGCATGAACCCGGGACCTTCTTGCTGTGAGGTGGTAACCACTACACCACCATGTTGCCCTACAATGCACATATTCTTTAATCTGATTTAATTTTTGATTGACACTTTGATTCTGTAGCACTGTGGAAAATGTTGTTGTTTTCTCAGTCAGTTTCTTTTTTTTTCATAAATGTATTATTTTTATTATTATTGTTATTATTATTAATAATGATAATAATAATTTTCTGCATGTAAGCTCAGCAGCTTACAGTACCAAATGTAAGTAATGTAAATTATATTAGTGCGTAAATTCATAAAGACAGACATGTACATAAGACTGCTATATACAGTTTATATGTCATGTTTTTCTTGATTTATATGTGAAGGATTTATTTTCCGAATATATTATTTACATTTTAATGATTTAAAACTGAAATACCTTCATCTTAATACTAATCTTTCAGATATTTAAATGATCTTATACCGTTTATGAAGAGCACACAGTATGTTTGCACTTAGTGTATAAAAAGGAGGCAGTGCAGACTATTTCTTTAAGGGAGGAGGAAATGCTTTTCTTGTTGTTTTGCACCAAGTGGCAGTGTTGTCTACATAATCTCACATTTAAAAGTAGAGCTGATCTGCTGTTCCAGAACACCATTATTGTTTGAGATCTGTTGTTGTTGTTGAGCTTCATGTTTAAATAAAAACACACACACACATATATATAGTGTGTATATAGCTGTAATGTCATTCATTCATTCTTTCATTTTCTGAGCCGCTTAATCCTATAGGGTCACGGGGATTCTGGTGCCCATCTCAGCCGACTCTTGGTGAGGGCAGGGTACACCCTGGACAGCTCGCCAGGCCATCGCAGGGCATAGCTGTAATGTGATGAGTATAAATAATTAAGAATTTTGCAGTATATCATAGAGATATTTAAAAGTTCACTCTAAATATTTTTAGATAATATATGTTTTTTATTTTTATCTAATATTTTGTTATACATACAGTCTAATTAAACTTATTATTATTCAGCACTAAAAATCTAAATTTATTAGTAGCTGCTTATTTTACTTTGGTACATTTTTTTGCTATTAGGATGGAGAAGGAATGCTGGCAGTATAGTAGTTTGTTAGTCTGTTTTATGATACAGTTTATTATCCTGCCTTTATACTTCTTCTCTATCGTACAGCTGTTTTGCACTTGTCTGCATAAATTTACATTGGAGTGGCAGGTGCACTTAGACATTTTTTTCTATTAACCTTGTGTGAAAATAAATACAGATTTCAATTTCTATGGAGTCACACGAAGAAATGACACTCTTCAAAATATCAAATAAGGTGCTTGGGGGCAATCATGCCATTGCAAGTCCTCTAATCTGAGAGGCTCTGACACCTGAAGCAAGGTGCAAAAAAGACAAATGTCATTTTTTCAGAAACAATTAGGAAGGAAAGGAAAGCTTTCCACTGCTATGTCGTGTTTGACTCAGACTGTCTGCTTGGCAGTGCTGTGGCAGTGTGTGTGTATCACTCACTACTGACGGCTGCCTGTTCCTGTCAGTCACAGCTCTACAGTACACACACTCACACACTCACACACACAAATACAAATCTTCCTTCTCTCGAGTGAATGCTAAACAATGTGTGATTTTGTTTCACTTATTAAATTTAACATGCTTTGAACATTCCTACATTCATTCATTCTCCGAGTGAAGGTGGGGTACACCCTGAACAGCTCGCCAGACCATCGCAGAGCCTACACACACCAACCATTCACACGCACACTCACACCTATTAGCAATTTGGAACAGCCAATTAGCCTGGTGCGCATGTCTTTGGACTGTGGGAGGAAACCAGAGTACATGGAGGAAACCAACCCAAGTGCAGGCAGACTCAGAAACACCCTTGCTGAGCCCGGGACTCAAAGCCAGGACCTTCTTGCTGTGAGGCAGATGTGCTAACCACTACACCAGCGTTTCCTGAATACAAGTTCAGTATTTGAAGTGATTTAGTGTGAATTCTGGCAGTTACATGCACAGATATTCCGCTAAGGTGACTGGTCGAAAAAAAAAAAAAAAATCCTCCTGCACTCATTTGTCTACTGATGTATTGTGCACCATAGCCACAGGGAGAGTGAAGCTGACACACGTGATGGGATGTTTCAGTTCTTTTATCTCCATACTGCTGACACTAGGGCTATTTACACCACCCAGTGCGTCTGAAATGGATGTCCTTTTGTGCAAAGTCACTTCATTTTCCTTCCCTATTCTTTTTCCTCTGCTTGTGAATGTCCTGTAATTGCCATACTTGAAGTGCTAATGATAATGTTTTAACTTGGATCAATTTGCTATGGCAATTGGACCTACTTAATTGACTCGATTATGAAGCTTGTGTGTCCTGAAGCTTACAGAGACACAGAGAGAGGGTGGGCCAGAGAGAGCGCAGTGTTTGCATTGAGTGAGTCTAGGTGTTCTAGTTTAAGGGTGAGGTCCCGAATATAGAAGAAGAGGTTTATACTTTCAGACACTTGCCAGATTTGAAGTTAATCCAATAATAAATGAACACCTTGTTTTCATCTGCACCAGACGCAGAAGCATAAGGTCAAGAGCAGCTTGTGTTAGCAGAATGAACTGTGCGAGTGGTGCAGATAATTAACTTTCAGTGCATTTGAGATGGCCTCCAATAGCTAGTCAACCATATGTAACACAAACTTTCCTGGTAGTTTTTAAAAATGTAAGAGGAAAAGACTTCAATAAAGCAACATATCTTCTCTTTCATTCTCTCCTGTCTGGAGGTTCGGCCAGTCTTGTAGAATTATCTTAAAAAGTAGGAATGTCTTCATTTCTCCAAGCTGAGGTGCTGCCAAGTACTTATCCTGACTGCAGGTCTTTGTTTCAGTTGGGGTTCTGTGAAAAGATTCTCACTTTGGGATAATGACCTTTCAGCCACCATGTGTTTGATCGCCATGATTTCTATAAATGGGGGAGAAGGCACAGTGCAGCAGCAGCTTTAAGTACAACGGTGTATGTTGTGAAAAATTCCATCCAGACAATTTCCCTTTATTTGTGCACTGAAATATTAATCAGTTCAGTTAAGTTCAAACCACTGAAAATGTTTTCAATGAATTGTCATGTGACATGATTTATGAATGGAATAACATGTTTAGTTTGTTACACAACACTTTATTTCAAAAAGCTATATTCTGAAATAAATGTTTCATGGCCTATTTACAGCTGTGTTATTCACATGAGCAAGAAAAAAAAAATTCTTTAAAGCAGTCATTTTGCTGTTTTTCTTTGCTCCCCTCCCTTTCTGCCGTGTATATCAGCAGTTGAGGCACAGGACTTTGTAGGGAAAACAGAAATCCGCGTAATGTTCCATGAAGACCATGGTGAATTTATATTGATGGGAGTGTTGACTCTGAACCACATAGCCATGATTTTTTCATAAGCCATCGGGAACAAGAAGTCAGTCAGCTGACAGGTGTTAACACTGAGAATAGCGCCTTGAATAAGAAAAGGGACATGCATAAGGGCACAGTTGGATTTTCTCTTGCAGAACGTTTTCAGAACTTGTGCGCCTCTCCCTGTTAAGTGTATAGCTGGAGGTTTAACTGGGACTCTGTAAACACCACAATGCATGTCAAATATGATGAGTCTTGATAGCTGTAAAACATACCCAAGGACTGTTCCTCACTTATTATCTGTAGCCGTGCCCTGGAGCCATGTCTGTATCCTCACTTGCTCGTCAGCTCCGCCGGGCCGCTCGGGAAGCCATTGATTATTTTGGCATGAGATGGGGAGAGGGAGAAGTGGGATTTTTTTTTTTTACTTTTTACTTGAAAGAAATAGGGGGAGAAAATCAAGAAAAAATAAATATTTGTTTGTGCACGTGAGATGGGGAGAGAATAAAGTTGATGCATCCTCTGGGTCACATGTGCGTGTGTGAGAGAGCGAGAGAGTGTGTTTGCAAGGAGTGTCGCAGCACTTCTCCTCAGAGGAGCAGTCTGCCAACCCCAGGCTGTGCGGCATTCTCACCAGTCAACTTTACTGCCTTTATTTGGGCTCACGAATGGCTGCCTGACTTATCAGCTCCTGCAGGCTGTAGTGGGTCTCAGGAGCGCTGCGGAGCCGTTGCTGGCCCAGCACACTTGCGCTGTATTAACTTTGCCTGGCTCCAGCACTGAGGGGAGGTGGAGAACACTGCATGGCTCCAGCAAGTGGACTTATGTGGCTCTGGGGACCAGACTTCCTGCATTTGCTCAGGCCTTCATTCCCATTGCTTTGCTCAGCACACATACATCAGATAGATATTAGAGTAATCCAAAGGTAATACATTAGCTAGGGTGCCACGGGGACACTGGGCTTGGAATAGATGCCTAAACCACTCACCCCTTGTCAGGCCCGAGTCTATATCTCCCAGAGAAAACACCACTGCTAACCTTTTATTTATTTATTTTATTATTATTTCTTTTTATTTTTTTTCTATATCACTACTGGAATTTATTCAGAAGTAATGTGCTCAGTATTTTATTCCTAATCACACTGCCCAAAGGATTGAGGCATATTTCCAAAAAGCAAATACATCTTGCATGCTCTTATGAAAGCAATATATTACTTAAGCACTTAGCATCCCAGAGAGAAGGAATAAAGCTAGCCACACTTGTAGTCTGTTTATAAGGCTATATTACTAGCAGAGAGTCCCTCTGGGCTTTAGGCCATCTATTATGGCAAATACTGCATCTTTATCTGCGTTGTTTTACCTTCAGGTTATTATAACACAGATTTGTTTAACTTAATTTAATATTCAATGTGTTTTATGATGCACACTCTGTAAAACCATTTCAGACGTGCTCCCCGGATTAGTTATATTGCTGAAAGAGATGTTCAGAAAAGAAAATTACAAATATACTTATGCAGGCAGAAAGCAAATATCATCAATGTTAAGATATACCAAATCAAATAATGCAAGTGGGGGTGGGTGTGTGTGTGTGTGTGTGTGTGTGTGTGTGTGTGTGTGTGTGTGTGTGTGTGTGTGATATGAGACTCCTTATTGACTGTAGTTCATAAAGTCAACTACAGAGAGAAGCCTGTCAGGAGGAGCCCTGAATGAAACCTCTGACATCCTCAAATAAGGAGAGCCATATGTTTGCTTGATAGACAGTACTTAAACGAGGCAAGAAAAACAGAAACGAGTTCTTGGCAGTCTGAGCCCTCAACCTCCCGCTCCAAAGGAAATAAAAGAGCATCAGTTTCTTATGTCTCTCGTGTCTTCTGATAGAGCAAGCAAATGTATTGCTAAAGGCTGTATTTTAATCGGCAACTCATCCTGATTGATATTATGACAACAAAGTCTATATTACACCTTGAAATGACTCGTTTTCATTATTATACTCAGCGTGCTGCTTTGACGACTGCAAATGCCAAACAAAACTAAACTACAGGGTACTAAAGTGATGGTGGAGGCAGCTGGATCAATATCATCTTTCCAAAAGTTTATCAGTTTTAGGCCTTTGTAGAGAAGTAAGGTTGTGTGTTGGTGTAAATGGGGGATGTGTGGATCTGCTCCCATCCCCATGTTAGCCGTTGTCAGCGGAACCTTAGATAGCTGTCTGTCTGTGAGACTGACAGGCCTGCTGATGAGATGATGGCATCAGAAAGAACCGGCTGACAGCTGCTGCTTGACAGGCTTCATGTCTGCCTCCACAGCAGCTCCCTGCTCTACTTTGCTCTTCTCTATGCTGTTGAGAGAGAGTACACACACACACACACACACACACACACACACACACACACACACACACACACACACACACACACACACACACACAGTCGAGAGCTGGAGTGAGGCTGTCTTCAGCAGATCTGTTTTTTTGGTTATGATGGAACTAGAATGGTAATCATGGAAGACTCAGAGACGTAGACAAGTGCTTGTGTATGCATTAAATGCTTGAAATGTGATTATATCTCTGAGAGATTTTTTCACCTCACCTTTTCTTCGTTGCTTTTCTTGGCTGAAGTTATCGAAGTTGTTTAAACATAAGACATTTTGGGTAAATTGTTTGGTTTGTTTTGCCAATTATTAATCAATCTGGTTTACATATTCGTTTGAACGTTTAAGTGCACTTAACTAACAATACGTTTCTCCCTTTGAACAGCTCTATGACTGAGCAGTGTCTGCTGGCTTCTAACTACGAGGCTTAAAGGTGACAGGCCTGGAGTGAGAACAAATATGTCAGTCATGAAGCTGTCAGTGCCAACTGATACTCCAAAAACAAATACTTTCAGAATGTTTCTGCATGTACAGCACAGAGTTAGTCCATTAAAAAGACTCAAATAGGACAGCAAATTAATACACTGAGGCCAAGTGTTAACATTTTGAGGCTACAAAATGTATCACAATCATCAAGTGTGAAACTTGAGCACATGACTTTAAAAATGTTTTAAATTAGGCTGACAAGAGTGAATGGAATTTTCACTCCTTCAATCAGTCACTCATTTAGGGTCACGGGGGTCACACTCACACCTCTGGGCAACTTGGAACAATTAGCCTAATTAGCATGTTTTTGGACTGTGGGAGAAAAACAGAGTACCCTGAGGAAACCCCCAGAAGCACATGAAGAACATGCAAACTCCACACAGAAACACCGAAACGTGAGGCGGACATGCTAACCACTAAGCCACCGTGCCAGCTATGAAGGGAATATCTATGTTGAAATACCAGTTCATTTCGATATTTATGTAAAGTATGGCTCAATTAATTTCACTGTGTCTCACTCATTATAAAATATATTAATTAACAATGGCAAGAAATGTGAAGGTTTAACTCATTAGCAATTATTAACTCTTTAAATAGAAGTCATCATTTTATATTGTGTTTGCACAGACCAAGTTATTTGATCAATTTCCGATTTCTTTGCTGCTATCAAGATGGCTGACTGTAGATTGCATCTGAGCAATGTCACATGGGATCTGACTGTAATTTGAAGAGACTGCAATTCTGTTCTGATTTTCAGTCCAAACCGAATATAGTTTGTTTTTGTTATTCATACTGCTTATATGTTAAGGTTGTGGGGTAGCAGGGAGCCAATCCCAGCTGACTTAGGGTGAGAGGCATGGTCAGTGGTTTATTGCAGGGCAACTGAATATCCTGACATATTTTTTTGTACATCAGTGCTATAAACAAGCTATTAATATCAAGTAACTGACATTTTGGACATAGTATGTATGTCCATGTATGCCAAATGTCTTGTTTATTTTTGCTCTGCTAGAAGAAATAGAGCCCAAAGAAGCTGCTCTCACTTTATAGCCTGTCATATTGATCTGGACATTCCCATTAAAGGTGCTTCTGGTGAAGTTGGCTTCCTTTCTGACGGGCTTTCATATTTTTTCCCCACCCATCAGGCAGCTCTTTCCTATCATATGATAACCATCAACCAGGAACGGAGGCCTCTGGGGAAGCACGTAAGTCGACCACATCATTTTGAACTGCTGCTCATGCAACAGCATGGGGCAGTGTCACACATGCATGACTCACAGGTGCTTATGATTAATTAGTGTTGCTGGGATTGATAGCGTTGTGTCTGCTGATGTTACTAAATTTATCGTAGTATTGAGTTAAAACTACTACAAGGGGTCAAATTATATGGGTTATTTACATGGCGAACAAAAATGAACATTGTGATACCAATAATGAAATGACTCAGTGGATTTATACTAAATATAAGCACTCTTGCAGCACTGCATGACCAATCAAATTAGAGGACCAGTACCAACTTTTGTATAACAACAAATGTTACATTCACATTTAGCATTTTTGAAGTGATCTAGTCTCTTGAAGATTATGTTGGCAGTCACATGAAAGGGGAACTTTGGTTCAAGCACACACATACACACACAAAAAAACAGTTTATTCTTATACTATACTCATGTATAACCTAATTTGTAATATCTTTATGCGAGTCTATAAATTGCTCAGTTAATTATGATGTTTCATCAGCCAATGGCTGTTTCCCAAAATGCCCTCTGCTTGCTCCTTTTCACAGTATTTGCACCCGATCCTGATCCTGACCCGAACTTTCAGAAAAATAATACGCCATTATATTTTTCCTCAACAAATTTATTAACACCTAAAAATCAACTCTTTTACAAGGGCAATGTGGTGTGTGTGTGTGTGTGTGTGTGTGTGTGTGTGTGTGTGTGTGTGTGTACATAAACACCAATCAGCCATAACATTAAAAAAACATTGTGAGCACTGACAGGTGAAGTGAATAACCTCATAATATCATTTGGCAAGGAGTGAGACGTATTAGGTAAGAAGTGAATATTCAATTCTCTAAGTTGATGTGTTGGAAGCAGGAAAAATGAGCAAGAATCTGAATCACTTCGACAAAGGCCACACTGTGATGGTAAATGGCTGGGTCTATTCATCTCCATGTTGTATGGAGTGTTCCTGGTATGCAGTGGTAAGTACCTACCGAAGACGGTACAAAGAAGGACCACTAGAAGGACAACTCATGGGTGTCATGGGTGCTCAAGGCTCATCGATGTATGTGAGGAGTGACGGCTAGTATGTCTGGTCTGATCCTACAGAAGAGCTGCTGTAGCACAAACCGCTGAAACTGTTGATGCTGGATAAGAGAGAAAGGTGTCAGAACATACAGAGCAATGCAGTTTGTCACGTATGGGGCTGCCTAGGCAGAGACCAATCAGATGGTGAAAATGTTAATGCTGATTGGTGTATATATTCCTCTTGGTCATCTTTGGCCCATAACAGAATCTCTGGAGCAGTAACAGATACAGTTGTAGTACATCCTTTTTACAAAAAGATACCAAAGTTATGGATATACAGAGTTGTGCATGAGGTTTGCATAAAAATAATTTATAAAGAGAAGTAAACAGTATTAATAAAAAAAGGTCAATATTTAATATTACAATCTTTTGAGTTTAAAAATTCGCAATTGGTGTTATCCGTAGGGTTTGTTCAGTTTCATAATGAAATGAACTGCTCGATTTTACTGAGCGCTTTTGAAATTGTTCCACAGTTCAGCTAAAAAAATTAACTGTCACACATGCTTCTGTTTTTGTAGGCAAAACCTGACAGACTTTATAATCATTTTTGTGTCAAAGTGGCCTCTTTTGCAATGTTACTCTCTTTACTGACAGAAAAAAAAAACACTTTTTAATTATTTTGAAAAAGTTTGGGAAAAGTTTGGAAAGCTAGAAGTTTTACACTGACTCTGTAAAGCAGAGGTGATGTAATAAACATCTATAAAAATGCATTTTAAAAATTTGAGCAATTAGAAGTTTTGCACAGGACTGCAGATTTCATCAAGCTGCCAGCAGCCGGATTTAAACCACTACACAAAACAATTAGTGGTAAATGTTATAACCATAGCTGTGGATCTATTTGCATTCAGGATGTCAGTCACCTTCTGCCCACTTGCATGTCTCATGTAAGACTTATTGCCAGCAGCTGGGACTTCAGATATAGCACCTCCCTGTCCAGCTCTTTCAGCTCTCACAGTCTCAATGCATGCTGGCCTTTGAAGTTAGGATCGGAGCTGTAACTCATCTGACTGCTTTACATTTCCCACTGCCTGCCATATCTCGCAGCACTGAGGCCAACTCGGCTGGCAAGGGTGTGCTGCAGGGGAGTGGGTGGGTGGGCACTTGGGAAATATCCCATTTCTCTCTTTAGCAGCCAGAGCAATAGCCTCTTAATATAGTTAATGAGAAAAAGGGTGGCTCCATGAATCCTCATGAGGGAGTAATTGTCAGGCCTCCCTGAGGAAGATGAGCAGTGTGTGTGTGTGTGTGTGTGCGCGCACACGTGTGTATATTGAACCACTGCTCCTAGCCTCCCACCACCATGTGACACTCTCTCTCTCTCTCTCTCTCTCTCTCTCTCTCTCTCTCTCTCTCTCTCTCTCTCTCTCTTTTCTTGCACACACACAGCCCTTTGGGTCAACACTTTTACTTGATTATTGAGGAGTTATCAGCTCACCTCCCACCTACAGAAAATACGATGCAATTAAAAGTGCCCCAGGGGAAAGAGTGGCCAATCAAAACACAGTGCAGCATATATACTGTACTCAAAAGTGTGGACTGGCATTTACACGATGAAGATGGATGGCCTAGTTTAGCACAGAACCTATTTGGATGTCATGTAAACAGGAGTTGGAGTTGGAGCATTAGGCTCTTTTGCTGCTACGCATAACGTCAGGCTGTAGTTTAAATGGGACTGTTGTGTAGAATAGGAAAGCTGGAGCATTAATAGGTCAAAATTATTCCATGGAATTTCACCCAATGGATATTTTTGCCAAATGAGGTGTATCAATCACAAATGATACTTCATTTAAGAACAGATAAACAAGAAGTATGCTACTGTACTTTATTGCAATATTATGGGAACCACAAAAGTCTCTAAGAAGAGTTGATCCTGTTCAGCCCAATTCAGTTGCGTCCGAGTAATTTAGTGTTAAATTATTTCAGACTTTCTGTATGATGTAGCTGAGTATGCTACAGTGATATTAATATGATTAATGTGATGTGGGCGTTTGAGATTTAACTTAAACAAGTTAATATAGGAATGATATGGATGTACTGGATTACATCACATTATTCTTTATCTTAATGTGTACAGTAGTTAATTCAGTAACTCTAAATATCAGCCTCAGTGCACTTGCATAATGTATAACTATTGAACAGATACATTTAAAGCATGTTTTATCGAGCAATGCCACTATCTCTTCTGTACTCACAGCTGCTTAGAGCAATGAATTTGATTAATTAAGATGAATTAATGACCATCAGTGTGCCTCAAAAACAGTCACTCTCATTACTTATTTTGTCAGTTATCAGATCATTATTAAAATTGCTTGGCTCACAATCAGTTTGTTTTAAACTGGGACTGTGCAGAACTGAGGAAACATTCATTTAAGTCACTGTTATATAACCAAATCCTATTTTGTGATTTAGCTAATAATGTGCTTAAATGATTCATGGCAGACATATTCATTATTCATAATTAGATTACTGCTTGATGATGTGGAATATATTAATTGTGAAGGTATGTTTGCTGCTGTTAATAAACTAATTTATTTCTCCAGTTTCCTTCACTGACACCTTGCTTGCTGTTGGGTCTAGTTACTGAACTGCGCTAACACTTTCTTACAGCAAATTATCTCTTCTCCAGGGGAGAGCAGACATTTAGTGATGGCTACAATATGCATTTGCCTTTAAAACTAAAGGAGGGCGGATAATTTATTGAAAGTGTCACATGGCTCCAGTAAGTAATTACTTCAAACCCCCTTAAAAGGGCGGCTAATATATTCCAGCGCCTTAGGGAGGAAAGTGTGACTAAGTTGTCCTTTCCTTTACATACATTCAAACAAACCATAGTGCAACATGGGTATTAGAATAGGACTGGCTTATCAGGGGTTTTTTTTGTTTTGTTTTGTTTTTATAGGACTACTTTTTATAAGAACAAAATTTTGCTGTGATCAAAATAACAAACCTGCATGCATGTATGCTCAAGGGCTTAAGCTGAAAAGCAGCACAGAAGGTACATTTTTGTTTCCATCCCCGTTCTTGTGTTTAAGTAGTTTCGTCGAAGAAAAAAAATTATGAGTTGTTTTGCAATTTGAAAGCAGGTCTCCCTTCACTGTTACTTAAATATGATGTTTTAGAAACAGAACGATGTACATTTCTTTCATTATATTAATAGTTATTAATCTTTAAATAAAATCGAAGGAGCAACCTCATAGTCCCTTCCTTCAGTATCAGAACACATAAAGTGATTAGACTACAAAGCATATTGCCCAAACAATCATAATGCACACGTCCAGCAAATGTCCACTGTGTTCCTTTATGCACAGTGAAAAGCTGTGATAAAACTGTACTGGAGCAAGTGTGTATACCGGCTGTACCTCGAGTACAGCCTCGGTCTATGGTCTCCTCCTCCACCCATCACACTGTCATCTTTAGTTGGGAGGAGTTTGATATTATGACACAATAATCTCCTGCTCTTCCTTTGTTCTCCACACTGTGGAACATTCTTCCCATAGGCCTAACTTTATCTGGACAGCTGGGAACCATAACTCAAACTGCCTGGAAGAAATGCACTTGTCTTACCCTGTTTGTTCCTCTAATCAAAACTTCACTGGGGTGACTGTATGAGTGTTTATGCTCATGTTTATCTGATTAGTATGAGCGGTTTTTTTTTTTTTTTTAATCTTTTTTTTTTTTTTTTTAATTGTGAACCCCTTTAGTTTTCAGTATATTCTCACAGGTTCCAATCTGTGCTCTTCTCTGCATCTGTATTTGGTTAATGAAGTTATATTTATGCCAAAAACTATTAAACAAAAAGCATCTGCAAGAAATATATTCAGGATTAAATTAGGGGTGCGTAAACAAATGATAAAAACACAATCATCCTCTTGACTGCTTTCTCTTCTTCTTCTTCTTCTTCTTCTTCTTCTTCTTCTTCTTCTTCTTCTTCTTCCTTTTCTTCCTTTTCTTCTAATTTTACCAGTTTGAATTTTGACTCTTTTTAAAAGAGATCTTTTTATCTTTCACATTTGGGTCTTAGATGAAGGTTCACACATTAATAATCTACTGGCACAATTAACTCAAAATAATGGAAAAAATACCTGCTTACCAGCATTTATTGCTAGCTACCTATGCAGAGTACGTATACAGACACTGTTAACAAAAATATGTACAGGTTATAAAATATTTTAGACTATAAGCTTTTCATTTCTATGCAGTTGTCTACTACCTGTAATTAGCTACTCACAGAAAACCGATTTGTAAAGTGTCCATATATTCTTTTTTATACAAAACAAACACACGGAACCCCTTTAGCATTCATGAGTATTGACTGATTCAGTCTCACAGCATCTCCCTAATTCCTATTTCTGGTAACACTGTTTCCTTATCACACAAAACAAAAAGCCAGTTGTCAGTACGGTTGCAAAATATGAAGATGCGTCTCTAGGCTGTAAGGACCTCATGACTTTCCACTGGGAAAAAAAAGCTCAGATTCTCCTGTCAAAGTCCTCTCTGTGACCTCATGTTCTACATGAGGAAGAGTAGGGGGTGTGGGAGTGCTAAGGTAAATCTGATCACTCTGCAGATAAATCAGAAAATTGAATCTCATTCATTTCATGTGATGTAGGGTGAAGCGGGGAGGATGAGGGGGGGCTTAAAATAGAAAGCGGGCTACTTGCCTATAAACCTGTCACAGAGATATGTCTCTTGCTATGATGGCATCCGATCACCCCCCCCTTCCCACTTCTGCGGCCGCTATCTCCTTCCTCCCGCTATGTCGCTCTGCTCTTTAAGACAAAGGGTAATAAAGCTATAAATTGTGTGTCTTGCAGAACGTATAGACATTCTGTCTCAGAACTGCTGTTAGAACTGCCATAAAGCACCCTCAAAGTCATAGATAAAGATTTACAGTTATTTAACATCCTCCTCCTGCACTAAATCAGTGTGATAAGAGAATTAAGTGATGGCTATAGGTTCTTTGTCCTTAGGCTATTGATTTTTTTTGCCCCCAGAAGGTTCTGCTATGTTATAATTATTGAGCTCTGGATTTGATTCAGGTTTACAGAGGGGAAAGGGTGCCTGCGCCTCTCATTTCAACACAGATAAAAAAGACAGACCATACTCTTCAATTTGCGGATATACTTTCAATATCTTTTATAATATAATGGCTGTTTGAGACCCATGAGCAATAAAACTCCAATCTTCGTTTAATTGAAAGTTATTCTGACAGTTTTTGGCAGGGATTTGCATCCCTTTTCTATCTAATGCTTATTTGCTGATGTCATTAAATGGTTTGGTTTGCTTGAGTTACTGATCTGAAGTACATAAGGCAGATGTGTTGCAAGTTTAAAGCCGTTTAACATGCTGACATTTAAGCTGGGCTCTAAAAAGCTGCACTAGAGCTGAGGTGTCACACTGAGCACATTGCAGTGAGTTAGTGAAACAGTACTTGGCAACAGATACGCCTTCAATCTCCATAAACAACACCATTATGTGTGATGTCTTATCAATATCTGTCACATAAAGGGAAAAACAGGTGCACAGAAGTGATGCCATTAAATGCAGTCCAGGCATTTGTTAATGGCTAAGTATAGAAGTCACAACACGCACTTCTACCTGAATTAGTGCAGTGTCACCTGAAGTGATCAGGAACTGTCATAAACTGGTACCACCATAAAGCACGATCAGTCTGATATTAGAAATGTCTCACTGCTTGTTTGTAGATCTCATTTCTTTTTTACACGGTACAATGTCTGAGTGCTTTTCTCTAGAGTGTGAGGATGAAAGTGTGAAAAAGAGCCTTGTCGTGTTGTGTGTGGAACGGTCAGAGACTTGCCAATCATAGCGTTACGTTCATCAGAGGGAGTGTGCGATCTGTACAGCTCCATGTAAGTGCTAATTCCTGTTTCAGCTGCTTGACTGAGCCAAGAGCCCCGGGCAAGCTACACCCAGACCCAGTGTAGTGCGGCTTGACACAAAAGTACTTGTGATATGATTAAATCATATTTACTGCTGATATCCATTCAGCTCTGAAATGAATTAATTCTCACACAGTGCACTTGAATGACGTACTGAAAGAAAACAATGAAAAGACTGAACGCACTCACTTTGGAGAGAAAAGACAGCACAGGAAGCTTAAGTAGTTAAGTCGTTGAGCTACAGTAGTTGTCAGGCAAATCAGCATTGGCGTTTAGGCTAATGTCTGAGGACATGAGGCTTTTCTACACAATCATGCAGACTTTAATTTCCCTTGACCTTTCACCATGAAGAAAATTCCAGTTGACGTTGTCATCACAGCACTCCGAAAATAGCTGTGGAGATCCACAGCATCTGCATGATGAATGGGGACATAGGCCATGAATCCACACAGGCCATCTGCTTCAAGGCCTTGAATACACATGAACAGACGTTTAATAACATGGAGGCAAGCACAGTTTATGAAGTGTAATTGCTACTGTTAGCCTGAAAACTCTCAGGGTAACATTATGACATATCTGCTCCATAATACTTATTTCAGGAGCATTTCTTTTTAGACCTCTTTTAAATATCAGTAGCTCATTAGCTGCTTTTGTGTTTTGGCTATATGAGAAAAAGGCTGTTTCCAACTTTACCTGGGTGCATTAAGAAAGCTGGACTCATGGCCTTGTTAGTGTGTGTGTGTGTGTGTGTGTGTGTGTGTGTGTGTGTGTGTGTGTGCTTGCTCTTGAAAGCATCAAACATTTGAATCAATGGTGCTTTACTACCTATTCAATTTATCCTTTAAATGGCAAACTGCTTTGCCACTTAGAGAAAAAATACACTTATTTTTATTTTTTTTGTGTGGTTTTTTCTTCACACATAAATTACTGCCACAAAATAAAAAGCATTGGAAACCACTTCTGTAAATTATCGCCGATAAATAATAATGAATCACTAACAGAATTGAGAGACAGTTGATTTATAATTGGAGGCTGACTGCAGCAGGAAATATGGGCAGTGGAGCCAGGAGGATTTGGTGGGTTTGTGAGATCGTACATCATTCTGCCCTTAAAGCATGATCTCCACTGCCACTGTTCATGAAGTGAGTAGCGCCCTGCTCCTTTCTGTCTATAGAACTTTGCTTAAACCGGTTAGTATGCCTGCATGATGGAATTGTTTTAATTAAGTAAATACATGATCAAAACGTAACATGATTTATTTAACACATACGAGAATAGCATTTGCAGTAGAGAGAACACAGCACCCTTTTAAACAAACATATGGATTTTTGGTAGCATCTCATTTTAATATAAATTGTAAACATGCACTTAAAGTCTATTAATGTGATTCTTTTTCTGGCTTGCCAATTCATGTGTATACGGCTACCAAAGCTTGCTTTTTCTGTTACATTATTTGTATAGAGGGATTACAGATACATTTGACATATTAGCTATAAAAATAAGTTCATAGATGAGTTTACATTCACTAAAAAATAAATACCTTACTTCAACAGAGAGTGGAGTTTGAATGAATCCAAACTAATACAAATAGTCAAGGGGAGAAAAACCAAGGCCTTGTCATTCGGTGTCTGACCTAATCTTCAAGATGCTCCTCCTATCCTCATTCCCTCCGCCCCATTCCCTCTGTTTAGTTCTTCGCTGTTGGGTGCAGTGGAAGTAATTTATCTCAGCATGAAAAGACTTGTGATAATACCCAAACAGGATGAGGCCTAAAGCCTTGCCTATTGAATGCATCAGTTTTGTTTGCATGAAGTCCACAGTCCTCGAGCAATGATAAATGTCAATGATAACAAACTTCCTGCAAAAAAGAGCCTCTAACAGTACAACACAGCACTAGTCAAAGCCTTCCAGAGGTAGTGAATTTAGAAAAGGAGTACAAAAAGATGTTTCCTGACAACAAACGAATAGATTCACTTTCTCTGATGCTCTCACATACAGTATATACCTACGTAAAAATATTTTTTAAATCTAAAGCTGGTTATATGATTATAATAGTTGATTATTATTTCAGCCCACTATGATGTGTTTGCTTATTGTACTGTTTTCTTATTGCATACTTTGATTGAATGTAAAGTAAATACATGATACAATGAAAGCAGCGAATTACTGGTTGCCTCAAATTTTCCACAACATCCACTGACCTCAGTGCTGCCATCTAATGGACAACATGTACACCAGCAGAACCATAACATGACAGAAACCTGCAAAAGATGTGCTGCTACCTTAATAACACATATACACATCACACATATAAACACTGCTTTAATGAAATATTTCAGTAGTTATGAAAGCTATTTGAATGTAATGAAGATTTCATATATTATTTAAACCCATACTGATAGGATGAAAGAAGGGTGTACATTATGTGTGCACACGCTTAAGACATTAAGTCATTTTGGCACGCAAGTTGCTCACTTCAAAGTATTGTTGCACTTATTGATTTGTTTCTCTCAGGGCTGCACAGGCCGCTGCACTATTATTTTTTGTGGAACAACAGCGTATTTCAGAGCAAATGGTGTCATGTGCACTTGATGAGCAACCTTTTCTTTCTCCAGGGGAGTCTGAAGGTTAAAAAACGAGGATAGAAAATAACTAGCTATGTAGTTTGCCCTGGGGGACAATTGTGACATGCTCTAGTTAAAAAAAAATTCTAAACACCTCTTTAAATTTGCATTGTGGTAGATGCGTGGCATGGTAGCACAGCAGGTAAAGTCGGCACTTCACAGTTTCAGGGTTTCTGGTCGGATTTTCTGCTCAGGTTTGCATCTATGTGAAGCTTTGCATGTTCTGTGTCCAGAGGGTTTCCTTTGTATTCTCTGGTTTCTACCTCTTACCGAAAAACTTGCTGGTACCTGAATTGGTCATTCTATATTGCTCCTAGGTGAATAATGGAACTAACTGGTATCCCAACAAGGATGTAAAACCATCCTATTCCAGAGATCCATCAAAATCCTGAGCAGAAGAAAGCCATTAGTAAAGATGAAAGATTGAACGAACTGTTGCAGATTGTAAACACAGGTCATGCTCCCAGCTGATTGTGTACACTGATGTAATGACACTTACACAAAACATGACACTGTACCATTCAAGAAGGACACAGGCATATATTATGACATACAACATGCGAACCAATCCATATGCGAACATATTTGTGCATCCACTTTGCTGGATTAAAACCCTGGCATAAATTATAGCACAGCAATATTGACCCTGTGAGTTAAAGGTTTTGGTCCCTCCCTTTGCCTTACAAATATCCCTGTCACTGTTGCTAGTCTTTGGGCTGGTCTGGTTGCTGTATATCCAGTGCTTACTCCCCTGGCCGTGACCATGTCCAACAGACATGCCTAGATTTATGGAACACTGGCTGCTAGCTGATTAGGGCACAGCTTGTAAAACGTATTTTGGCATGTACAGAGGTTTTAGTGGAGCTCCTCCTGCCAGGTCACTGCAATACATCAACAGAGAGAGAGAGAGAGAGAGAGAGAGAGAGAGAGAGAGAGAGAGAGAGAGAGAGAGAAGAGTGGTGGGGACAGTGACAGTTCTAGCCCCTGCTATGTTTAATCCCACTTGCAATGCTTGTGGCTCATGTGTGCTCTAAACCACAGTCTTGTGATAGTCATATCCTTCTGTAGTGGGCCTAGTGAAACCTGACTGACTATTAACACATCCACACCATTTAATTCAGGTGTTATTCATAGTACTGGACATTTGAAGTACACACTCACATGTCTTGAGTGTTCTGTTGCCGTCAGGTTATGTATTGCAGCCGGGAAAATTCTATGTTACCCACATGCTCACATAAAAGGAAATGATTCTCCCATTGCTCTACACATGCTGAGGATTTATGACTCCTTACAGGCCACTGCCTCTGGGGGTTAATGAGGCCTGTTTTTCCTGTTTTACACTGAAATGCAGTTCCTACCATCATCTCTTTTTTCACCGAACTGCACTGAAGCAGCTCCCTGCATCACACTAAGTGCTTCACAAGTACGGGTGAGGTTTCCTACCTGCTTCCTGTAGCTCAACTGCTATTTATACCAAAGTCGGTCTAGTCTAGCTAATCCCACTTTCTTCTATTATACAAAACAAACAAACAAACAAACAAATAAATAATGCCAGTAAAATATAAATGAATGAATAAATATATGACTAAATGAATGAATAAATAAATAAATACATACATACATACATACATAAAAAAACTGCTGGTGTTTTTTAAACCATATTAGAGCTTGACTGAACTATGAACAATTGAGAATGTTCCAGCATCACACTAATGTACCATTTATTTACATTTATGAAGGATGCCTGCAAAGCCACTTACAGTAATCATGATTACATTAATCTGCTTAGTGTGCAATTTGAAATTGAGAACTAAAAAATAAAAATAATGAAACCATGTGAATTTCAAAAAACTCAAATATCGCAAAAATGCTTTGATGTTCACATGAGGTAGGTTTTTTCAATAAAGATTCAATAAAGAAATGTTTTGTAAAATTAAAATGGAAATAGTTTTTGTGTTTAAGTCATATGATGTAAAAAAGAAACAACAGAACCTTTCTGATTAAAGTGTACTGTATAAGAGCTATTGCAAAAGGATAACATATTGTGAAAGCAAAAAACCCAGCTTTAATTGCTTAATATCACTTAATAAAAACACATATCATTCACAATTATGAGTAATCAAAAATGTTAAAATATTGCTTCTATTTTTGGACAAAATTGCAGTGGAAATCCAGCAAGCATTTTCCTAAGGCAACCCGACTGCAGATAGACAAGAAGCTCATCTGGAAATGAAGGATGGCTCTCTGGCTATATATTTGCGTTGACCAGCTTGCTGTCAGAGCCAGAGAATGTAGTTTGGGAATGTAGGGCAGGGTAATCAGCAGAACCCGAAACCACCTTTAAACAGTTGTCTCTAACGCTACAGCCAAAGTGCAGCTCTTTAAAAGACAGCGAGGGGCTGTTCATCAAGAATATTGTCAAGCACATTTGCTAGAACGTGGATAAACAATTACTTTCTGCAATTCACCAAGGTGCATTAATGTTATTTATGGCGACATGTAAATATATAAATTGGGCCACATACCAAATCAAGTCCTCTCCAGGGTACCATGCTAGTCATGCTGCCTCACATTAAATCACTGATGCAGATAACAATGGGCATAGTGTGCATATGATAATGCCCTGACTGTAAAATATCACTCCTACTTAGCTGCCTATAAGAGAGTGCAGTGACATATGCTGAGAGGCACTAGCATTCCTGCAGGATCAATAAACTCCACCAGGTTTTGGGATTTATGATGACGTGCCATCAGTCAATTAGAAATGAACTCATTTTAAGTGCTTAGAAATGCCAATGGGCATTATACCCAAATCAAAGGTGTGAAAAATACAGCTGAAGGGGATAAAGTTTCAGCGTGACTTAGTATCGAAATTTACTGCACTTTATTACAGAACAACATGAAGGCACCAGAAAGCATCAGGAAAGAACGTACAGTCGTGTGTAACTGAAGCAGACGGGTGCTATAACTACATCTATGTACACCATCTGCAGGACAATGCTGCTTGCCATGAGAAGCTCAGGACTACAGCAGAGATACAAACGAGCACGGTATGCTGCCTCGGCCCCTCCCTTCCACCGCACAGATGCACTCATTTGCTTGATCACTCTCCCTCTGGCTATCACTCAAAAGCAGGAGCTTTCAGCATGCTGCTGATAATCATACATATTCTATGTGCCGGCAGCCCATAAATCTCAGTCACTGCTTTATCTTCTAGTCATTCATCAATCACACTGTGAGTCGGATGGCGAACAGCCTGCTTTACAATATATTAAATTAGTACCTGGGATGTTTACCAAAATAAGGCATGACAACAGGATGAGGTGAAAATATGGCTCTGCAGCATTCCCCAAATTAAAAGTCCTCCCAGTCGCACACTCAGGAGGAAAGTGCAACGTTTTCAGTCTGCGGATGTCTGGACACGATCTGCTCCCACAGATTCTGCAAGCTCAGAGACTGATGAAAAAGAATTACGGACTACAGTTGAATAGTGACTTCATGTATATTTCAATGTTGGGCAAAAATCAACCTTTAGTAATATGTTGAGGATACAATATTTCAGGAAGACAATAAGGCAAATGCAGCACATTTTCTGGGTATATTACCCATAATTAGATAGAGAATAATGCTGGAAAAGCTAAGGAACTGGTGTTTCTCTTGAATGGAACTAAAAATCAATCGAAGTAGGCCAATATCTCATTTTGCGTTTCTTGGGCAATAAATGAAATGAAATATTTAATTTTGTTTTAGCTGTGACTGCACCTTTATTAGAAATATGAAGGAATAAATTCACCACTTAATACACAACCCAATTTCTCTCCCACTATGAAACAAGAAGTATAGACTCCACTTATTAGTGTGTCAGACTGTGTTCAATAATTAAAAGGCAAACCACCCTCTTATGTTATGAACCATAACAAACAGAGAGAGGGAGTTGTCTGGTTATACTTCATGTCAGCATAGACAGAAATGACAGCAGTAAGAAGATCTCATTCTTTTCCTACTAATTATATTAAGGTAGGTGGCATTTGGTGGTTAATTGAAGAATTGTTTAATCATCTGTATGCCATTATAAAGAACATTAGTGCCACTGTCATGTGGACAAACTTCATTTCAATAAATATATTTGGTAACATGCATCTATCCTCTGATACAAGTGGGAACTACTGTCCAAAATGTATTTACTGCAAATAGATGCAGGTTTAAAGTTTCTCCTGGTCCCATTTCCTGATGTAGAACCAGGTCACACTGTTTCTGGATGAAATGGATGCTCTCCTTGGGAGTGTAATCCATTTTGATATGGCTGGATTCATTAGGGGCAGTTAGCTAGTAATAATTTGTGCATATTACGGTATATAATTCACAGTGCAGACAGTCTTCTTGATGCCGGCTCCCATTTTTTATACACTCCCTTTCCTCTGCACACACACACACACACACACACACACACACACACACACACACACACGTGCACTTGACTCGGAAAGGGCTTTTGATCTATTACATGTGGGATATTTATGGTGAGGGTATGAGGAAGGCTTTGCGTTGAATTGAATCTCAGTATGCAGTGTGTAGTGGGCTGTCTCAGGAGAATGTTGTTCACTCTTTTTCAGTGTCAGTTCCATTCAGATTGTGAGCTGAAAAGGAGAGAAATAACCACAGGACAGTCCATACAAAGCCCCAGTGGAGTGAACATGACACACTTGCAATTTAAGGAACAAACAAAATACATCACTATCACTTACTATTGTTTATATCTAGTATACATGGTCAAGAGTTTAGAGATTGTGATGCTGAGAAATCACATCATCTTATGACACTAATAAATGACATTGGCATGTTCTGTACAGCTCAGTTATCTTTTCATTCATCATTGAATCGTGTTCCATAACCTCTTTTTCCTGGTGAAGGTTGTGGTGAAACCTCAGCTTCTTCTGGGAACACTGGGTGAAATGCAGGACAGTTTTTCCTGACTGGGTGAATCTCAGTCCATCACAGTCCACAGTCTACTAGCATGTTTTTGGTTTATGGGAGGAAACCAAAGAACACAGAGGAAACCCAGCAGACAAAATGAAGCATGTGCATAATTCTACATAGGAAGTAACTAGAGTTCAATATGGATGGGTGACTCACAATCAATTACAGGGCATCACATGTCTTTGTTGGTTATATTACTCAGTATATCTTTTCAGACCCGACTAAATGACTTCATCTTGCAGCAGCACGATGAGTCAAGCAACTACAATTTTCATTGACAAAGTTCTTGATTGGCCTGACCGTTCACCTGCTCTGAACCCTAGAGCAACTTAGAGAAGAACTGATGGTACCAAATACAATTTTTAAAACAAGCCAAGGATAAAATTGGCTGCATTACAGACCTGGCAGACCATCAGTAGTCTATGATTTACAGACATCAGGCAGTCACTCACTGCAAAGAACCTGAAACCAATTACGATCCAGGACAACTTTATTTAAGATGTTGTTAATTTGTCCAATTGTATTTGGCCTATTGAAATGCTAGACCTTGTATTTAAAAAAGGTCTGGTTCGAATATTGTTTAGAAAGTGTAAATATCCTGTCCCTGTCATCCTCTCTCTGTACTTTTCTGTCCCCATTTGTTTCTTTTTGCTTTCCACTTTCCTTATATGGTCTGTATTTCCTGTGCTTGTTATCCGTTGTCTAGGTAGTTAATTAGTCACACCTGTCCCTTGTCTCAGTGTAATTAGTCTGTCTATTTATAACCTCTGTGGTTGCTTGTTTGGTTGTGATGTATTATACTGTGTGTGTGTGTGTGTGTGTGTGTGTGTGTGTGTGTGTGTGTGTGTGTGTGTGTGTGTGTGTGTGTGTGT
>JBCNYH010000027.1:35918267-35948096 GCA_039654325.1 Tandanus tandanus | reverse complement strand
GTGTGTGTGTGTGTGTGTGTGTGTGTGTGTGTGTGTGTGTGTGTGTGTGTGTGTGTGTTGGCCCTGTGATGGACTGACCAGCTATTCAGGATGTACCCTGCCTTCACCTAGAGTTGCCTGGGGCACCATGCACACACATTCACACTAAAGGCAATATACTGTAGTAAACCTTTCGGCATGCTTTGTGAAGAAACCAGAGAACCCAGGGGAGTGTGGAAAGTCGGGTATGCTCCTGGAGGTCCTGGTTTATTTTGTTTTAACATACCTTGAATTATATATATTTTAAAAAATTACAAGATGCAACCTTTACTTGTGAGTCTCTTCCCTAAAGTCATTGTTGCTGTGGTAATGGTCTAATAAACCTGTGGGAGTGCTATTTTGTGAGGCAGAGAATCAGACTTTGTGGAAATCACAGTCATGTTATTACATGATATGTTGCTGCTATTGATACCTCTCTGGACTGCTTTTTCCTTTCTGTTTAGTGTTGCATTCCTTGAAAACACCACTGCCAACATGTTCTGTCAGTTTTTAATAAATGCAGGACTGACTGTGCAATAAAACAGTCAGTTATTAATAGTGGACATGGGATCCTGTGTAAATTACCATCTCCTTGTTTGTAAGACTTCCGAATCTCAATAAAGACCAGCACTGTGTAGAAGATCTTAACTTTGTTGTTGCAGGGTACTCAAGGAAAGAGTCTGTATACTTAAAGAAAAGACCTTTTGTATGAGTTTGGCTGAAAACGCCTGTAGAGCGCTAGTTGTCAGATCACGTTGGTAAGCCTGCCAATGAATTTGTCATGAGACACAATACAGCCATTTTAATGGTGGATGACCTGGGAGCCTGGTGGAGAGCTGGTAGAGGCATTAAAGACATAGACTGCGTTAATCCGAGCACATTGTTCTTGCTTTCGTTTAAGAACTTGCATTTAAAGTTCAACCCATGCTACGAAATCCTACTAAGCAAAGAATGGCCACGAGGCAAGTCCTGGTTCTAATTCTAATCATTTGAAATTTACTGCAGATTCACTCTTAACATAATATCCTCCCGTGCATGGTTAGACTTTGAAAGTTTTTTCTGTAAGCACGTATTGAAATATCAAGAGAATTGCAAAGAGTTGGAGTTGCATTTGAAATGCAGATTACCAGCAGACAGGACAGCCAGTACCATTCTGTGAACAAGCTCATGGTTTTAAAGGTTATTAATTACCCCCTCTGGACTCCCTTTATGAAAATATGATTTACAGGGAAACTTCAGCATGGCTATAATTGTTCTCTGTTCTGGGTTCAGCGGCTGCGGGTTAACTGGGGAAGCAGTCATAAAGACATGCCTGGAGTCCCTGCTGATCTGAGAACATCTGCTCTACCATTTACCAGGCTCATAGATCAGCTCAGAGAATAGGTGCAGGTGTTTTTCGCCCAAGCCAAAAAACATCAAAACCAGATTCCTGTCCAGCTCCAGTACCAGCATGCAATTGAGCAGGAATGACTCATGGCCTCTCACAGATAATAAAACACGCATAAAGTTTGCTTAAGGTACAGGTGGGGGGTGGGGGTTGGAAGGGTGTGCAGAGCAAATCCATACCCTTTTTGGGAATATGGTAATTGAATGCAGATGGGAGGAGGTAAATGAAAGAATTTCACAAATATCTCAGTGGAATACCTAATGGGAAAGGGACAGAAAGGGAAATTAAAAATTATTGGAAGCAGATGGATGGTTCTTTGAGTTTTGGTGGGAAATGTATTAGGGTTGTGAAAGAAATGTGTCTGTTTATTTTGCATTGCCACGAAATTAATGGCCTGCTGAGTTGTGTTGGTGTTAGTTTATGACTGCTATGCCATTAGTCATAATTTAGCAAGTATTTGTTATTGATTTGTGATTTAGCTTGATTTATTGGTTCTTGTCAGCTTCAATTTTAGAGTCCACCTTTTTCATTTCAACACCAGGTCCAAAATTCTGGCGAAAAAAGAATAATATGCGCAACACATTTTGAATATATGAAGTGTTCTTGCACTTAGATCTTTTTGTATATTTGCATTCAGGACTGTTTCTTGTTATAAAAGGTGTAAGCAGTCACTTAGGGTTCCCAAAGCACCATGGGGCCCCTCAGAGTATATGTTTTTTTTCCTTAAAATAAAAAATAAATAAATAAATAAAAAGGCAGAGTGAGTCACTGGGCCTGATAGTCATGCTAAGGGCCCCCTGGTGGTGTGAAAAGTACATACAGTATAAAGCAACTTCACAGACACTCTAATTAGAAATGTGTTATAAAGATACCCTACTCATTTTAGTACTCACATCGATTTAGGGCTGAAAAATTAAAGAACAAACTAGAAAACAGAAGTGATGCAAGGGATATGAGATTAACTCATATTAAGATGCTAGTTTCCTAGGTACCTAGGTGAGTGGTGTCATAGACCACACAAAACACTTGTTTAGCTACTCTCCCACTACCATGAAAGGGCAATCACAAGGCTACCTGATACTTTAAAGAAGCTTTAAGCCTCAAGCCAAAAATCTATCTGCATTTCAATTATTGCACCTATAGACCAGCAAATTCCAAACACATAACATGCTGCCTTGCTGTAAATGCCACCCACTCCGCCTAAGATACCTAACCTACAGAAGAACTAATGAGAGGAAATCCAATAGAGACCCAAATGGAAGTTTTGATGAGAGCAATCCAGCATTGCACAGTGTGGCTGCAATTTTTTTAAACTTGAAATATTTATAATTTAACTGAGTTCAAAAGTAACTGAAATCATGCAACTAAACACACACTTTTATATCTCTATTTGTGTCTTTATTTACACCAATAATGTATCACGATTAGCTTAATGGCTAGTTCTGGTCAGCTAGCTTAGCTGTTGTAAATGGCTAGTGCTTAGCACAGTGTCTGTACTAGTTTTCTTATAAATACAAATCTGGATACAAATTACAAAGAGTCCATGAAGCTTACATCAGAGTGTCTAACTAGCTAAAAGTGATAAACCCTTCAATAAACCCTTCCACCGTGAAAGTGCCTTACATATCAGTTGGCCTAGTCGGGCCCATGGTTAATTTTCAGGTCACATTCCTCGGGCTTGTAGCCCTGTAGTAGCCCAGAGATGAGATCAAGCGCAAAAAGAGCAATTGGAAACAGTAATGGCCTTTCACTTTTTCATTCATTCATTTTTCTAAGCCGCTTAATTCTAATTCGGGTCGCGGGGAGGCTGGCGCCCATCTTAGAATGGACGCATGCGGGGTACACCCTGGACAGCTTGCCGGACCATTGCCGGGCCAACAGGAGTACCCGGAGGAACCCCACATAAGCACAGGGAGAACATGCAACTCCACACACAAACACCCCAAGCCCGGGAATCAAACCCAGGTCCTTCTTGCTGTGAGGTGGACGTGCTAACCACTGCGCCACTGTGCTGCCACCGCTTTCACTTTTTTAATAGATTTTTATGTTGGATAGTTATCAGGTTGGGTAATTTGCCGGTTGAAGTAGGCATCCAAACTGTTGTAACTACTTTATCTATTTTTACTTTTTACACTGTTACCCCCAAGAACTGACATAAGTGACTGGGACTGTATGTGATTAGTCCATAATTTACGAAATGAGTTCACCTGTGTGTAATGAATGTATCTCAGTGGGAAGTACTGTGCTGTAATAATTAGCCCTGTCACCACACAGCAAGAAGATTCTTGTTTCAAACCTCACAGAAGAGTAAGGTCTATTTTTGTGGAGTTGACATATTCTCTTCGTACTTCTGTGGGTTTCCTATGGGTGCTTCGGTTTCCTCCTACAGTCCAAAAACATGCACATTAGGTCATGCAGATTAGATATCTGGCTGTTCTAAATTTCCACCTGGTGTGGATGCGAGTGTGAATGGATGTTTACGTCTGTGTTAGCACTGTGATAGAATGATGACCTATTCAGGGTGTACCCCACCTCTCATCCAAAGTCAGCTGGGATTAGCTGCAGCTTGCCCATGACCTTGATCCATCCCTAAGAGATAAGTGGTAGAGATAATGGATGGATGTTCTTAATATACATGCACCTGTTCATAGAAGGCTCAGAGTCTGTTGAAGATACTGCATCATGAACATCCAGGAACTGCATGATGAACTCAAAATGTGTCTGGGACAATGTCTAATTTAAAGGTAAAGTAACATTCAGGGGGGAAAATACACACTGCAAATGGGAGGGAATGGAAAGCAAAAAACACAGCTATCCAAACACTAGTCTAAGGGAAACAGTGAAGGGGTCAAAGAGAAGGCAGGACATTTTGTGGGAACATAAAATTGCTCTACCTTCAGGACACCAGCTCCACATTTACTCATGATGATGGTAGCATCATGTGGAACATAACTTGGTCTATGTAGAAAAGTTCAATGGGGGGTCGATATTTATGCAAGGTACTGCCTGATAGTAACTCTGGCAATGTTTCAGCGTCCTGTTAGATTAAGCATTTACATATTTGTGTAATAATCTTCAGTTAAAAACTGGATTTCGATAAGCTTGGAAAGATATTATGCTAGATAGATTTTTTTGACGGCAATGCATTTTTAATGGGGAAGAAGTATGTATCCTATAAAAAACATATATCCTAAAAGAAAATATAAATAATGTGACATAGAAACAAGATGAGCTTTCATTACACACCATTTCCCCCATATTTTTCCATTAATTATGACTGCTTTTAACCCTTTGTGTGCTTTCCATTGTGCAGCAGTGCTGACCACTGCAGGTTATGGTCTAAGTGCAGACTCTAGTTGTATGTGTGTTGTAGGGAACAAGCAGTGAAAATGGAGTCTGATTATTATTCCAGAGGGAGCTGCCTGAGTGCATAGCCATTGCACTTCCTGCTTCCTCTGATCAATGGTGGGAAGCAGTAAAGGGAAGAGGGAATGCAGCAGAAAGAATTCTCCAGGTTTTGTCTATTTAGTGAGTCGAATGGGATTTTAAACACCTTTGCAACCTTGGAGAGTGCCTCCCTATGCAAACCTACTACCTCACACATGTAGCACACACTTATTCTGCACTGTGAAGCACGCCTCAGCTAATGTTTGGCCTCAAAGCTGGGAGAGAAAAGATGCAGTGTGAATTGTGAGAAAAAAAACAATTCGCACCTTGAAGGAGATGTAGCAGTATTGGGGTCTGTGCTGCTGGGTTTCTCCCAAAGGCCCATCTCTCTCTCTCTCTCTCTCTCTCTCTCTCTCTCTCTCTCTCTCTCACTCACTCTCTCTCTCTCTCTCTCTCCACTGATTTTACAGTTATTTCATGAAATCTATTATATTATTATTGTTGTTGTTGTTTTGTTGTTGTTGTTTCTATTATATTTACAGTGTCTATCGAATATCATAAATTTGAAAAATACACTGACTGATGTGTTGCGTTAATTTTATTCACACACTCATTTCTTGAATCACTTAATCATACTAGAGTCGCAGAGAGACTGGAGCCTATCTCAGCCGACACTGGCCGAAGGCGGGGTACACCAAACACGCAAACACTCCCACTTGGGGTCAATTTGGAACAGCTAATTAGCCTAATGTGCACGTATTCGGACTGTTGGAGAAAACTGAAGTACCTGGACGAAACCCATGCAAGTGCAGAGAAAACATGTAAACTCCACACAGAAACACCCTCACTGAGCCGGGGACTTGAGCCCAGGACCTTCTTGCTGTGAGGCGAACATGCTAACCAATGCGCTTTCTTGCCGCCAACTGTATTCAGTCAAATGATAAAAATCACCACAAATAATATGTGATATTTTGTTACATGTTTTACAAATATTAAGAAGCCCCGGTATTTAACATTTCATATTCATTTTATTGTACATTGCTCCCTTAAGTGAGCCCTAAATGTGTAAATGATAAATGTGCTCTGAAACCATATTGCATAAAGTTATAGGCACATTCATTATTTGCTAATTGCATGTTGCTAATTGCAGTGACAATTGAATGTCACTGTCATCATTTGTGTTTATTGCTTTGAATGCTGCTTTCTTCCTGACACACATTTCTCATGTTTGTCTGTGTCTCAGTCCCTGTGCTGTGCTGGATTTTTAATGCAAAAAGAAAAGAAGAAAACAAAAATTGTCCCCTGGCAGTACAAAATACTTTCGTGTCTCTTTGAAGCCTGCATGACACAAAACGTTGATGCATTGTAAAGGAAACAATTGCTTCATTACTAATAGGTGAGATCTTTTAAAAGACGCTTGCTCCCATGCTGAGCTGGTGTTATAAGTCTTTGTATGGAGCTAAATTAAGTTCATGGCTGACAGAATGGTTCAGAGATAGGAGGAACTGTTTAAAAGAGCTTAATCCCTTTCTTTGGCATGCTATATATTTGTGTTCTTTGTAAATCACTGAAATGTGTTCGTTTCAGGTTAAAGAGAGTAGACGTGCTGTTTATGGGGGGAAAAAAAATCTGTATATCAAAAAAAAAAATTGTGCAGTTTTATCAATTACATTTTCATCCCTTCTTTCATTCTTCTATTAACGTTTGTTCATCTAGTTGTGTATAAAAATCCGGAAACTGAAATGATAATAAGAAGTCGTCAATCCTAAATGCAGTTGCAGGTCTCCAGCAGTGGCTCCTGCAATCTTTGCACCATATTTATGTGTGCAAGTGAATGAGCTCTTCCCCGTTTCCCCCTCAGGTCCCTGTTACCTACGTCGGCCTCTGTGGAAGCAGCGCAAGATGCTCTGTTTCTGTCCAAAAACATCTGCATTTTCTCTCACTGCAGCCTCTGCTGGGAACGAAGGTGTTGAGCCAATGCTCGTTAATGCTGTCACACGCCAGAGAGACAGGCCACTCCAAACTGAGGAGAGATGAGAGAGCAGAGTGAGGCTGGAGTGAGCAGCCGACAGAAAGCCAGCAGTTTTTTCATTGTCACGAAAAGGGAATAATTTGGTGTTGAGGAGGACCTTGATGTGCAAGCAAGTCCAGGCAAACTGAATTTGTTTTGGTTGCACTCCAGCGGTGAAATGGTAATACAGAGCTGCACACCAAAACATGGCCACAACAATTTGCTGTTCGGTGTTTTTTTGTTTTTGTTTGTTTGTTTCCTGCCACAAAAGTACAGCCACAGTTGTTTCGTTGCACTCGTGGAGAAGTCTCCACTATTATTTAAGTGGACCAAACATCAAAAGACACTGGTATGCCTAGAGAAGGAAGTCGAATGTCAAGCGGTTTTGTCGAAAATCCTACCAGGAATTTTTTTCCCGGGATTCAGGCTCTGTCAAAAAGCCTTGTGAAGCGCTGAGCCTCTATCCCTCCCCTTGCTACATCCTGACAAGCAGAGCGCTGCTTAAATTGAATTGACATGTCAGCAGGGGAGCAGCGCTTTGTCCCTCTTCTGGATGCCGGCATACTTAACCTTACCATTTAAAGCCTTAGCTACTAGCATTGGCACTCATGAGAAAACTAGCCCTGGAAGCACCTCTCCACCCCCACCTGTTGCCCCTGGTATATTTCCCCCTTTTTCCCCCTCTCTTTATTGGCCCTCCATCTTTCTTGCTCAGTTGGCAGTTATAATGGTCACATGATCAACAGCTTTTGTTTTACATTGTAGTCCAGCCTGGACCATCTGGGTTTCATTTACAGTTAACTGCAAGCTATGCACAGAGTACACTTATAGCAGAGAGAGAGAGAGAGAGAGAGAGAGAGAGAGAGAGAGAGAGAGAGAGAGAGAGAGAGAGAGAGGGAAGTTGGGATTGGAAGAGTTGAATGAGCTTAGCAGAGAGATAAAGAGTGAAAAACGGTAGAGAGAAAAAGAGCTATGTTTGAAGTGGGGCCCTAATGTAGTGAGGATGGAATCTGTCACTCAGCTTATTGCATGTTGATGACTCAGGGCAGTTTCGGCTGTAAGCAGCCCATGATTTATGGACACCAAGTGAACTCCTGCAGGCGCAAAAGCAAGTTGGAGACCAGCTCGGCAACAGGGTCCTTTTTTGGCTGGAGCTTGGCCCTGCATTTTTTTTTTTTCATTCATGCCAAACTGCTTTGCATGGCAATTAGCTCTGTCCTCATTTAGTCTCTCCAGTCCCAAAGGGTAATGAAAGTCATATATCATCTTCAAGGCTGCTAATTATCCAGCTCAGTTGCAGGTAGGGCTTTGTAACAGTGAGAAGGGCCTGTCGGCCTGATATTTATTGCTCCTCCAATAAGCAAGTAAAAAATACTCTCTTGAAAGGTTGCCCACAGCCCTCTCTTCGCATCCCTGACATACCTTTTTGCAAATGTGCTAGTCAAAGGGGAAATGTCTTCATTCCACATAACTCATTTTTCATGCTGTAACGAAGCGTTCAGCAAAAGCCTCTGCACAAGTGCTGGAAACCTGAGAGGAGACACACAGCGGAGGTCAGCTTGTCTCCATTGATTTACTGGGGCTTAGTTAATGCCAGGACAAAACAGAATGAGGAGGAGGAGTGAACACGGTGAGAAAAAAGAGACACACTGCTGTCACCTCTTGCTGATACTTTGTAGTGTAATTGTTATTAATTTTCAGATGTTATGAATATTACTCAGATGTCGGAAGATACAAATTCATCATTCATCGTGCACGGAATCAAATGATGATTCCGAGGTCATCTTCTTGCATGATTCATGATATGAACTTGCAGAATTCACAAACATGGTCTACAAACTTCTTTCAGCTTAATATGCAAGCTTTCATTCCCTCTTTTCTTTCCCCTCTCTTGCTCTGTTATTCTTTCTCTTTTCCCTTTTTGCAGTGGCTCGTGGTTGTGATTATAAATTTAAGGAATGAATGTGCTTGTTATAAGTTGTGACTTGTTTTACTAGCATCATCTCAATAAAAAATGATTGTGTTTTCCCCTGTGTATCCATTCCGATTGAAACCATGTGATTTAATGTCAAATTAAGAGGAACCATTTAGTTGAGTCTGTAATGCATGAAGTCTTGTTAAGCAGAGTTATTAGGACCCATGACACATTATGTTTTGCAGCTTTGCCTGCCGGCGCCCCCCAGCAGCAGCACCCCCCCCCCCAACCCTTTTTTTTTATGAATCACTAGCACTGAAATGTGAAGGGTGTCTCAAATGGAAATATTCATATGGTTCCAAAATGCCTGAAGGGCATCATTAATGCCCATATTCAGAGATCTAAAATATATGCAGGGTGCACGTTTGATTTCAGTGCTTAGGCATCTACATATTTTCTCAGGCTAATGACTTTATATTTGCCTTGTTGCTTATTGCTCTGAGACACTAGTTTTTCTCCTGCTGAGAAAAGGAAACTGCCTGGCTGTATAAGGAGGGAAAATAATGATAAATGTAAAATATATGGAGATCAGATTTTTAATTACACACACGGCTCTGATGGAAGCCATCCCCATGTCAAACTTTTGTCTGCCTAAAAAACCCAAAAACAAAATAGAGGACTGTATCCATTGGAGTGTTTGAAGCACATGTGAGCAAGATTGTGTTAGGTATGATAGAGGTGCTGGGCGGAGTTAGGCCCAATATCAGTGAGGAGACTAATTGTCAAGGTTAAGCCTCAGAAGATGATTGATGTCAGGCCAGGCAATCCTGTCAGCCTGTCAGGAGACAGGAATGTTTAATGTTCTCATTATTGGTTGCGCTGTTGTGTATATTTCTCTGTCAGCGCCGCGGACCCATCTGAACTGCCAAAGCACTTCAAAGGCCTGCAGGTCATTTATCTTCCCCCTGACGCGCAGAGTGTTCTGCCTCAGCTGAGTGCCAGTGATTTGTTATGACTTGAGAGCCAGCTGACAGACAGTTCTTCTGGTACAGAAAAAAAAGAATTCCTTTTTGTCACACTGCGAAAACATCAATGTCCCTGTAATGGGCTACAACTGTCAGAGGAGGCCAGCACCTGACAGTTGTGTGGTCGCACTAATTTGCAGCCCCGGTGACTTGCTTTCCCTGGGTTTAGATTTGGTTATGGTGTCACATACAAACAGGTCACCATCTGCCATTGGCTGCTAGGGGATCAGCAAGAAGGAAGAAGTGACCGAGCTAATTGAAGACACATTGTCATTTCATATTAATCACCTTTGCTCACCTATCTTATCTTTGAAGTCAGCTTGAACGAAAAGGAACGCCATGACAACACGGAGGGGCAAAAAAATGGAAGGAGCATGCACCACAGGCTGAAGCTGGAGAGGGAACAAGAAACAGAGAGGGAGGAGAGAGAGGAGGAAAATCAGATCTTTGTTTCCTTTCCCAGGCCATGACATGATTAATCGTTCTCTTCTGATCTAATTTTGGAACATGAAAAACAGCACATTTGTCTTGAAGAAAAATGATGTGCCGTACTGTGCAGATGGAAATTTCAAACCCTGAAAAAGATTAAAGTGAAATTCCACTCCTTAGACCTAATCATGAGTTGTAGATTATTCTGTCGCTTTAACCAGATGGTAGGTTTGATTCAGCAGCCCCCTCCTTATATTAATGAATACTAGACTCTTATATTTGACTTAGGTAAGTGAAATGTCTCTCACACCTAATGGACTGCCAACCCACAGAAAACATGCCCTACCACTATGTGCCCTCGCTGTATTTTTCATGTTTTATACTAATGTAAAACAATTTTGTTTCCTCCTAGAGTTTATCCTTGTCACCAATTTGCTAAATATTTTTATACATAAATGGACAAAAAGAACAAACTTGTGTCCATGGCTAATTTCCTCTTATAGGTCACAGCTATAACTCTGCAACTAAAACCGTCACCCAGGGCAAGAGGTGAGAAGAACTCAATAGTAACTTGATTAAGTTCCCAGTCAACATGTCTGCATACATGGCAGTATGTTAACCAACCTAATTATAGGAGAGAAGAGGAGGAGGCGCCTCGGGCTGATCACAAGACCCTCCACACTGGCTGACCCGACTGGATTGGGAAGAACTCTTGACATCCTACACCACTCTCTCTCTCTCTCTTTCTCTTTCTCTCTCTCTCTCTCTCTCTTCTTATTTCAGTATCATATGACATTTGAAATTTACTCAATGTTCACTGACATTCAAAAGGTTCATAAAAAGCAAGAGTCAAAGAGCAGAAATGCAAAAATGAAACACGGTTCCTTTATTACTTGTAAAGGTTTTTTTTTCTTTTTTCTTTTAAACAACTTCTTCAATGAGAAATCCCTGGATCTAAAATTCGTCCTCTATCATTTTTGTATCGAGCTAGAAAGAAGTCTAATTACAGTAGAGTCTCATTAATATGCGCATGTCGTGGCTGCACCTCAACGCATATTTAGTGAGAACACATTTTAGCATTTCTGCTAATGTTTTATATATTTAAGCTGATATGTGAATGTGTTTGTGTGCGGGCAGGTACGCTGCCATTGATCAAAGCAGAATGGAATCATATTTCTCTAATAGGGTCAATTTCAGTAAAAAAAAATTCTACATATTTTTGATTTTTGGTCATCCCTATGTTACAAATTTGGAGTCCAAGGGGTGGGCGCATATTAGGCGTAAACGCTTTTAAAAGAAGCAAGTTTAAAAGCATGTTAACAAGATTCTTCTGTACCACTAAATTACATACTAATTTTATTATTTAACTTTTAGTGTTAAACAGATTTGAAAATATTATTAGAGATTTTTGAAAACTCACCCAGCTGAAATTGTTCCTTGCCTTGGTATACATTTTGTCCTCTAACACAAGTAAACACTCATTCTTTTATCTCATTTGCTGAACCGCTTAAACCAACCAGGGTCGCAGGAGGCTGGTGCCTATCTCAGCCGACACTGAGCGAAAGCAGGGTACTCTCTAAACAGCTCGCCAGACCATCACAGGGCCAAAACACACACAACCATTCACACTCACACCTGGGGCGATTTGGAACAGCCAATTAGCACAAACTGTCTTTGGACTGTGGGAGGAAACACAGAGGAAACCTATTCAAGAAGACCAATGGAGAGAACATGCAAACTTCACACAGAAATGTATGAGCCCAGGACTCAAACTCAGAACCTTCTTGCTGTGAGGCAGATGTGTTAACCACTACACCACCGTGCCATCCGGGATTTATGAAACCGCTTGTTAAAAAGGTTAATTTGCTGAACTTGATTTTTGTTGCATTATACAATTACTTTTGTTCTTTGCCAGTGTTTCACTGAGTCTTCTAACAATAGGAAACATTTATACATATATTCTCATGCAAACCTTGACACATCCAGTTGTGAGAACAGAGAATCTATTCTCTTTTATTTTATTCTTCATGATAAAAAGCCTTTTAATAAATCCTTGAAAGAAGAACTGTTTTTTTTTTTCTTCTTTGTTTTGTTTTTCAATTCTGCCCGACAGATTCTTTGAAAAGACTTTTAAGTGCATATTGCCATAACACTCACTTACTTGGCTTTCAGGTTATGTCATAATAAACATTGTATTTGAAATATTTTGTAATAGTTTTCATACTATGAATTATTCCTGTATAAGTGACAGATCATTATTGTATGGATGAAGGTCTCAGAGTGTCACACTAACTCTACAATGTATGCATGGAGTTTTCTATCATATTCGATTTTCCGAAGAAAGAACACGTTATTGATTCCAACTTGTGATGGATAGTGACAGAGCAAGAGGGCATGAAATGCCCCAGATTTTGGTTTGCAGCATCCCTTGAGAAATGAGAAGCTCCACTTGAGAATCATAAAGAATGAAAAAGAAGAACAGCAAGAAGAAGAGAGTGAGAGAAAGTGAGAGAGAGAGATTTATCTATGTAAATTTTTTACACAAAGTGTTTAGATTATACAATTAAATTGATGCTCAATATATTTTAATAATCTATGTATTAAATTCTTTTTTACAATTACACATTATATTTATAATTATTAAACACTACACTGGATCAAATTTTTATCCCTATTTCAGGATTAAAAAACATTATTCCAGGTGGACAATGCTTCAATCAAAATGATGGACTTACAGTTTGTCGTGGTCATTTGGATCAGGCGACGTCATCGTTATCATGCTCTTAAAATGGAAAAATAAACCATACGAATCTTGTTTTCTCGTGTTTCCATGTAGTATGTGCTGAAACACCTTTACGGAGCATGGTGTAGTATGTACTAAACTCTGAATGAGTACGGTAAACAAATGCTGTTAGCTACACCATATTAAGCTAAGCTTGAATCACAGAGTTCACCTGACCTGCCTTTGTCATGGTTAAAATAAGAAAATACAAACTATAAACCTTTAATTTTAGTTGACTTTTCTTTATGTTTCTGTGAAGTATATAGTTAAACTCTTAAAAAGAGTTAAAAAGAAGCTGTGCACCTGCTCATTTGTGTGCTCTGCGCTCTTCCGCGTTCGTCATAAATAAATACATGTAAAAAAAAAATAATAATAAAAATTCATCTTATGTTCTGCTTATGTTCCCATGTAGTACATAAACACTAAACAATCATACGCCCTAGGTTTGGTGGATGTCGCTAAATTGAATACTATTTAGTTGGCGGAACGGTGGCGTGGTAGTGTTGTGGTTAGCATGCCTGCCTTACAGCAAGAAACTACAGTGTCCCAGGTTTGATTCATAGCTCGGGCGTTTCTGTGTGGAGTGTGCATGCTCTCCCAATGCTTGCGTGAGTGTCCTCTGGGTATTCCAGCTTCCTCCCACTGTGGATGTGAGTGTAAATAGTTGTGTGTGTGTTGTCCTGCAATGGTTTGGCAAGCTGTTCAGGGTGTACCCCATCTTTGCCCAGTGTCAACTGAGAAAAGCACAGCCTCCCCATGACCCTAGTAGTAGGATTGAGTGGTTCAGCGAATAAATAAGGGAGCAATACTATTTGGTGACATCTACCTCACCTGAGATGTATAATAAATAATTAGCTTTCAGTTATCCAAATGGTTTATTATTTCTGTGTCACCTATGGTCCACCTTAGTGAAATTTTGAGTGTGTTTGTAGTCATGATTTTTCATTTATTTAAAGCTGTGCAGCTTTGTAGATTAAGTATATACTGTATAGGCTAGCTGTCAATGGTATGTGGTGGGTTTAGTGGCTATGGAGGCAGTGCGCATTCACAAATCCAAATGACATCCTTTTGTGCTCCGAGTTTAATTTAACACCGCCGCAAGCATAAAAGCGCAAAATCTCTGGCTTACTTCCACTTGAAGATGAAGTCTATTCACCTTTTTTTTCCTCTCCACAAATCTCTTTATGACGTCATTGTAGAATGTGGCATTTGTAGGCCAGTTCAGTCTTTCACATTCTAATGAAATGAGGGGAAAGGATGGCAACTGCTGTTCTCCATTCCTGTTTTTGCTGTAGGTCTTGATTCTTTTCGAAACAGAAAAAGACTTTTCCACTGATAGTAGCTGACAATGTCGGGAGAAGGCAGAGCAATTTGGGTTTTTTTGTGGAGTCGTCACCACCAAGTCATTGGTGTACAAGAAGTCAAAAAGCTTTAAAGGTGTTTTGCACACCTTTAAAGGAGAAGACAGCACTTGTTGAAAGTTAATCTTTAAAAAAACCCTCTATCCTAAAATCTGTCTGTGCGCAAAATCTTAGACAGAAAGCTGAAATTTTAAAGGTTTTATGGGTGGATATTTAAAAACTGAGTCTCAGAATGATGACATCATCAAGGCCCAAGTTAACATGGAGGATTATGGCTTCAAACATCATTTCTTTTAGTATTTCAGGAGTTTGTGCTTAAAAAATATTAATCCTGGTGTGTATACAGTTTCTCACTGCACAGGTATCAATTCTAATCTAAACCTTTTTACACCTCCAACACAAATCTGTCGATAAATGGCATAAATGTATCAAAATCATATACTTGTACATAATAACTTGGGCCTCGATGACATCATCATTCTGAGTCTCAGTTATCAAATAATTACCCATTAAATCAATCAAACAGAAGCTATCGGCATCAGATTTTGCACGCGAAAAGAAATTAATATTGACATTCGAATGAGATTAACTTTAACAAGTGCTGTCTTCTCCTTTAATAAGCCATCTTCAAAACATCTGGACATCTGCTCAGATTTGTAGTTGTCGATTAAACCAATGGATCACATGATCCCGAAATAATAAATGCTGATTTTCTTCCAAGTCTTGACATTGTGCAAATGTTTTCGAACAAAACTCTTAAAGGACCTCTAGAGGGATTTGAGCGGCATGGGTTAGGCCAAGTAGTAGAAGTTCTCCTCAAACCTGGCATGGAACATTTCAAGGTTCTCTCACACATCACCCACAACTGCTACCATGTGTTCACACTTAAAACCTGAATTCCATTGAAGTCCATTGGTTGAATCAAAACTTTCTCCATACACCATCAAGAGATTAGAGATTTGTAGCCTGACTGCCAAACCTTATCATACCTGATCACATCTTGCTATCATAATCGTGTCATTGTTCCTGCACTCAACACTTCAGAGATAAGATGGAACATGACTAGGAGGTCAGCTTGGTAGCGTCATGGAATCAGCGGACCCAAACCATTTCACGCACAACACTACCCGGCAGCCTCTGTGGCGCTTTCAGTCTCCGGACTGCTGACTTCCATTTCACGTGACCCCAGCAAACCAGTCAGCAGTTACACTGATAACACACCAGCCTATAAAAGGACACTCAAGTTCAAGTTCAGGTGTGAAGTATTGCATCTTTGTTTTCCAGTGTATACCGAGCATTGATTCTTTAGTGTGTGTCTTCTGTGTTTGACCCTTGTTTGCTTAAACCATCATGAAACCGCCTCTCCTCATTTGACCCTTCGCCTGCCCTACATTTACAATATTGAACTGTGTTTCGGTACTGTGTGCAAGATTTGTTGATCTGCAACATGTATCCAACTTCATCCCTGCCGTTTAATGGCATGAACGGTAGAGAAGGGTCATTTTCACCAACCTAGTGTGAGACTTTCACCTTGTTGGTATCATTTATGGTATGCCATTCTGCAGCTGGAGAAAAAAAAAACTCTAAAACTATTCCCTCAACCATTAAAAAACCCCATAAACATTCCATTATTGATTTCAGCAATTGTAAGTGCACAAGATTTAATTTGTGTTCATAACAAAGGATAAAAAGTGCATTGGGGGCTTGTTCTCTAATATTCACCTGCACTTGTAAGTATTACAGTTGCCCAAAACAAGCTCTACTACCGTGGCATCACTGTGGACGTTGCTGACATCACTATTCCACACAAAATGCATCTTTAAAACCATTTGGGCAAAGGAACACAATATAGCAGATAGTTGACCTTTTCATTGGTGGTGTCAGTGGTCTCGGTGACTTGTACAAAGACGCTACATTTACTGTATCTCGAATCTTGTGTTGTAGAGTGTCACTTACTGCCAGGATAAGGTTGTTTTTGATGTTTTTATAACACAAAGAAAACTTCAAGATGCATCCAGTGTTCACTATCAAGACTCACTCACTCACACTCATTTGCAGAACCGCTTAATCCTACTACGGTCACAAGGAGGCTGGAGACTATCTTAGCCGACACTGTGTGAAGGCGGGGTACACCCTGAACAGACCATTGCAGACACACACACAAACTCCACACCAAGACAACATTTGCATGCTCTTCCTGAGCTTGCACAGGTTTCCTCTGGGTACTCCGGTTTCCTCCTTAAATCCAAAGACATGCACATTAGGCAAACTGGCTGTTTCAAATTCCCCCTAGGTGTAAGTGTGAATGATTTTGTTTGTGTTGGCCCTGCCATGGGCTGGCAAGATGCTCAGGATGTACCCCTCCTCTGCCCAGTGTTGGCTTAGATAGGCACCAGGCTTAAGGCAACTCAAGTAGGATGCGGCGGTTTGGGAAATGAATGAATACTCTGACTGCCCTTACCACACTTGTGTGCTGCCTATACTTTCAGGCAATCAGTATGTAAGGTGTGATTTTTCATCACAGAATTTTAAGGGTTCAGTGGTTCTGGGTATCATATAGCACACACACACACACACACACACACACACACACACACACACACAGATTATATAATCTCTTTTCTCTCTTTCTGCTTAACCCTCACTTACCCCTCAGAGCTGTGCAGAGCTTTAATGCATGGTAGATGAGTTGACTCAGATTTCGGGCATTGCCACAATTTCAAGAGGCATTTTACTCTCACATCATGGGAACAAAACTGTGCCTGATACTTTCAAGACTAAACACTGATAGCAGGGAAGAGTGGCCTGGTTTATTCATAGCCTTTTGCACTGCGAATCTTAATGGCCCGTCATGCTTTTTGGAAATTCTGTCCCAGCTGTGTGTGAGCTTCACAGGTGCTGCAGACGAACGCTAGAATTTTGGACTCATAATGTTAGAGTTGGTGTTTTAGCTTCAGGTGCAAATCAAAAAGTTTTGTTAAAAAAAAACAGATTAAAGTGAATTTTTACTGTGAATTGATTTGCCTATAGCAGATACGTTCTCGGCATTTTCATGAGGATCTGGATAAAAGTTGCTTAAGGTAAAATAAGGCTAAGATTAGAAAGAACACATTAGCAAGAGTTATGATATTTATTCAAATCGATCACTTTACTGAAGAATGGGACTGAATATCTCTGAGAAGAGTCATTTGAACAACCAGTGGGTATATCGAGATCTGCCGACAGTTTCATCAAAATTGCATCAAAGATGCATGCGACTGGCTGGCCATGGTGTACAACACAATGATAATGTGGCCAACATTCTCATCCTCTGGACTCTGCCTAATGGCAAAACCAATAATGGTAGAAGGAAAACCACCTACACTGATGGAAAACATGCACAAGCTGAAAATCAATATGCAACAGCGTGAAATCTAGTGAGGATATGTGTAATTACCTGGAATTTCCGTGCAGAACTATTTAACTGTATATTGCATTATATTGGTGCCATCAAGGACAAATTCCTGCCTCATGACCAGCGTTCTGGTGCAGTGGTTGGTACCATTGCCATAGAGCAAGAACGTTTGAACCTCATAGCCATGTGGAGCGTTTCTGTGTGGAGTTTGCGAGTCATCCTTGTTCTTGCATGGCTTCATCTGGGTTCTCTGGTTTCCTCTAACAGTCCAAAGCCATTCAGTTTATGTCCGCTGGCTACTCTTGTACTTTTCAAACTTTGTGTTTGTAAGCTCCATGATAGATTGGCAATCTGTTCAGGGTGCTCCTCCCAGTGTCTACAGGAAATGGCTCCAGCTTTCCCAAGACCCTTAAGTATAAGTGGGAGGATGGATGGATGGATTACCAGTGCTACTGGGATGAGCTCCAGAATCATGTAAAGTTCATTCATTCCTTCATTCATTTGCCAAACCACTTAATCCCACTAGGGTCACAGGAAGGATCGAGCCTATCTCAGCTGACTCTGGCTGAAGTCAGGGTACACCCTGAACAGCTTGCCAGTCCATCGCTGGACCAAAACCCACTCTCACACTTACACCTAGGGGCCATTTCGAACAGCCAGTTATCCTAATGTGCATGTCTTTTGACTGTGGGAGGAAACCGGAGTACCCAGAGGAAACCCACAGAAGCACAGACAGAGCATTCAACGTGTTTGCTGTGAGCCGGACTGCTAACCACTATGCCACCATGCCTCCCCCATGTAATGTTTCATCGCAAAATATTTGTTTTGCATATTTACCTATATCTGTGGTTCGCAAATGATTCTGTAATTGGATGGTTGTTGAGTTTCTAGTCCAGCTGTGCCGTTTTAGTGACATAAAGTACACACGAAATCTAACAACAAGCTCTAGATGAGGAATTTAAATCTAAATGACATTTAGACTTTAGGTGGAAACATTTTGAGCTGCAGTTATGGCCACATACCAAATTGCAAACCATCAGCAGGACAAGCAAGTCAGTTGTGGAAATGTAATTTAGTAGATGAGCAATTGCTGGCTAGTTGGCAGCCATATGTGCAAATGTTAAGTGTTCCAAGTTAAGAGGTAAAACCATAAAACTGTGTGTGTGTGTGTGTGTGTGTGTGTGTGTGTGTGTGTGTGTATTCATGCACTGTTTTGGAAGTCGAGGTGGAGGGCTTGTAAGCAGAACACGGATGAACAGCAACATTTGCTCAGCTTGGATGTAAGACCAAAGGATCAAAAACGTACGGTACACAATGAATAATGTATACCATGAGTGTGATTATTCGGTATTGTGAGAAATCTAACATTAGCAGAACAGATGGGTATGCAAAAGTAGATTGCACATAGCCTGCAAACAGACTGAGGCTGGAAAGTGACATGGAACCAGAGGAACATGTTTAAAAAAAAAAAAAAAAAAAAAAAAAGAAGGTTGCTTTGAATAGCATATTGCAGTGGAGGCACAAAGCAATATTTGATGTCTTCCTATTCAACAAGCTGTGCTCAGATTTCTCTCTTTAGACAGCTCTGATGTACAACAATAAACAGCCTCCCAATTACCAATTTAAGAGGAGGAAAATGGGTTGCATATAAACCCTTTACTCTCATTTCCTCTATCTAGTTCACTGCACCAAAAATGGTACCATTTAATAATCTGTGCTGCATGATAATATGGTGACACTGTCTCTCCCTTCTTACTCTTAATCCTCTTCATCCCATGAGGGACATAAGGCCATTACAATTGGCCTCCTTGCGGCAACACACGGTCAATGGGTACCTTACGATCACAGGCTAGACTGTGAGAGATCTCGGAGCATCAAGAGCCCTAGAGGTGCAGTGTGCAGGCCCACCGGCATTGTGGACATGCCCTGGTGCTGTACCAACCTTGCCCAAGCCATCAGCCATAGGTTAGAATGCCGAGTAGCCTGGTAAGGTAGCCCGTCTAGGAGAAGGAAAACTCTGATTACAAACCCGGGCAGACAGGGCTAGTTAACCCTTGGCAGGCACCCATTTACGGGAAGGAAACCCTAAAAAAAATGACCCTGCTCCTCCAGGCTGGGAGTTAGGCATGGGGTCAACAACCATCATGTTATGGAAACCGATGTTGACACCCTAGCCAAGTATAAATGTTTTGAGTATCCATAAAGCTTATCCGCCCTGCGATGGCCTTGCGACCTGTCCATGGTGTACTCTGCCCTCGTCCAGAGTCGACTGAGATGGACGCCAGGGGACTATTTAATGGTGATAGGCGCTAGGGGACTTTTTAATTCACCACCGACAACACAACATTAACATAGCCTGAGATGAATAATTGTTTTAGTATATACTACACAGGAAAATAAGCACAAAAGCACACTAAAATTAGATTTTTTTTAATGTTTTACGTGTGATCAGGTGCAGAGCTGTGTAACGGCCTCTTACTCTGTTTAAGAGTTTAAGTTTGCACTACACTGAAACATAAAGAAAAGTAAACTAAAATGAGATTTAAGAAAAAAGCTTACATTGAAATATTTGAACCATGAAAAAGAGGTAAGGAGAGTGCTAAGTGAGCCGAGCTAAGTGCTATGTAGCTAACAAAGTCTTTTGAAAAACAATGCTCCTTTAGGGTGTTTTTTTTTGTGCTGAAAGAACAATTCATGTTGGAGATGTAATGTGTAGCCTGTGTATGGTCGGTAACTGAAATGTGGTTTGATGTGATCTTTACTATTTTTTTTGTTGCTGTTGCAGTGGGGGGTTTTTTTATTACTGGTTTATTTAATTACTGGTTTATTAGTTAAATGAATGACATTGCATTTTCTAGTACAAGAAACAAATAAAAACCTATTTCAGAGGTTTGGTGGAGATATTGTGATCACCAGCATTTGTGAGACCACACATAGTATGCACAGATGTTTCCCAAACTTGGTGGAAACACTACCCTACCTGAGTCCTAGAGACGATGATCCCAGACAGAATGTCTAGGTCAAGGTCAGAGCAAGGTCACAAATTTTTGACATCCTGGTACTATGGAACACTAATAGGAAACCATACTTTCAAATTAGATGATTTCCTTTGACCTTGAATGTCCTTCAAGGTCAAACCCCAGCCATCTCATTAATCCTTCACAGAGAGAGTTTTTACCTGCTAATCTGGTAACATCCATGTACTATACAACATATTGCAAGAGAGCACATGGGTAATTAAACCAGGACACATAGGGCCATATAGGACTGGTGGAGGTACCTTGCACTCTATGAATATTGTTTCAATTCTTTTAAAAAAAAATGCTCAACATTATTAAAGTTATCTGTCAAAAACTAGGCTAAGGAATCTTTATCCTTTTTTAAACAATCTGAATATAAGCTTAACGCCTCGTATTTGAGAAGTCTTTTCCTTGCTCAGTGTGGGATATATCAGCGTCCCTGAAGACTCGTCCCAGAGCTACAGTGAAGCAGAATAAAGCTTCCGTCCAGTTTATCACAGTTGTGTCACATCGATTAGGTCACACTTGAGATTTAATTCTTATTGCCCCCGTTCCTTTGCAAAATGGAAGGGAGATCAAAGAGGATTAATGGGGTTATAAATACACTGCAAGCAAAAAGAAAAATGAAGCCAGCTGGTCGAAAGCTACAAAGCCACTTATGTTTTCGTATTGTTTGATTTGTTCTATAAATATATTTATACAATAAGAATGATAATTTATTTGCCTGAGGGGTAAAAAAAAATATGTTTATTTGGTTGTTTGTGGCTGAAATAAGTAGAGCCATTTCCTGAAGATGATTACTCTTATGAGGATTAGGATAGTTTATTGCCCAAAAGTTTTCTGTCATTATATAAGAACTATTTCAATTTCTGTGAGAAATTAAACCCAGTCTTTCCTTTCCAGATAAAATTACACTTGAAGTAAAAAATTAATTGATGGCTAATTTAATTTCCTGGTTTGGGAATCAAATGCTTACGCACAACTCTAAATTTAATATTTTTTCTCTGTCTGAAATTATTATTATTATTATTAATAATAATATTATTATTATTTATTCATTCATTCATGCTAATTAGGGTCACGGGGAGGCTGGCACCAACGCAGCCAACTCTGGCCGAGGGCGGGGTACACCCTGGACAGCTTGCCAGGCCATCACAGGGCTAACACATATACAACCATTCACACTCACACTCACTAGCGGTGACTTGGAACAGCCAATTAGGAGGAAACTGGAGTACCCGGAGGAAACCCACGCAAGCACAGGGAGAACATGCAAACTCCATACAAAAACGCCCGAGCCCGGGACTTGAACCCAGGACCTTCTTGCTGTGTGGTGAACGTACTAACCACTGCGCCACTGTGCCGCCTTATAATAATAATAATAATAATAATAATAATAATAATAATAATAATAATAATAATAATTTATTATTATTATCATCATAATTATGTATAATGGGTTATTAATGGGTGTACTGGATAAATTTTAGAGTTAAATTGTGATGTAATCTAAAAAAACAATAGTGCAAGCAAAAACAATGGACCGTGTTAGTTATTGAAAATATAACAGGCTACCTAGCAACCATCACACATCTAGGGAGAGAATATTATTTTAATGTATATGACATGGGGTGTCACGGTGGATGGTAGCATGTCCGCTTCACAGCAAGAGGGTGCTGGGTTCAAGTCCTGGGCTCAGGCATGGGTGGGTGTGTGGTTGCGTGTGTGTGTTGCCCTGTGATGGTCTGGCAAGCTTTTCAGGGTATACCTGAGAAAGGCTACAGGCTCCCTATGACCATAATAGTAGGATTAAGCGGTCCAGCGAATGAGTGAGTGAAAGTGAGTCTATATGACACTGGGATGGCGTAAACTTGGGATAGTGCTTGAATAAATGTAAAAATAATGTAATGTAAAAGTAGTGAAATAAGAATAATAATAAAAATGTATCTTGGTTTGCATTTCTTCCTGTTCCTGTGTAGTATATACTAAAATAATTACTTGCCACAGGTTCAGTGATATCACAGAGGTTGAGGCGAATCATTTTGTTATTTATTTAATAAATATTCATTATTAGATTAAAATTATAAATATAAATAATATAAATACATATTCCTATTTTCACAGGCTGTCACTCAGACTGCCATACGTACTCATAATACACACTTAAAAAATTAGATCAGGTTTGTCGAAAAATATATTTCATTACAGAAATGGCAGAGCATGGCTTTCACAAAAGAACAAATGCTTAAAATGGCACCGGAGGCTCTGCAGTAATTATATATCGCGTCCCTTTTGATCACACAAAGTTAGCATTCACCTCACTCCTCACGGTTTCTGTCTTTCTGTAAAAAGTAGTGAAGGATTTTTTTTCCTGTAGCAGCTCCAGGAGTAAGTAATGGCGAGTCTAGACCACAGTAAATCAAAACTGCTCTGCAGCTCAGCTCTAATTACACACTGCAGTTATTGGTGGCAGTTTGTCCTCTGGGCGAGTCCACCATCTCCTCCACACAGAGCTCGAAATGAAAGTTTACACTCTACTGCCTACACACAGCTCACTAGCACATATCAGAAACGCCAGAGTGTATTTGCAAGCAACTGCCACTGCATTTCTTCTATATGCCATCTCTGTTCAAAAAACAGGGAGTCATTTTTACTCCTATCTGCTGTGACAGGAAGCTCTCTCGCTCACTCTCGCTCTCTCTCTCTCTCTCTCTCTCTCTCTCAGCCAGTTTCCCTGTTCCCATTCTTTTCCTCCCAAGCATCCCAATAATTTCCCCCATGAATCTTACAAGACATGAACACAATGGCATGAGTTATTCTACAGCACATTACTAAAGTAAAACCATGCCAAAGGGATTATAATGGTTGATTAGTTGTGTAGAATGTAATTAGGGACATGAGATGGTGTCCAGGTATAGACTACATCATGTCTTAGAGGTGAGAAAATCGCCAACAAGAAGAACCACCAGGCGCACATAAATAAATAAATAAAATATATAAATATATAAATAAATAAATAAATAAATAAAGCAAACTAAATCTAACCTTGAGTGTATAAAGATTGATGTGATTTTCTGTGCTTAAGCATCCTCTTTGCTAATAATAATAATAATAATAATAATAATAATAATAATAATAATAATAATAATTATATAATTATCATCATCATTATCATCATCATCATCATTTTTTGGGAACCAGAAAGGTCGCTGGTTTGATTCCCGAGCTGGTAGGAAAAAAATGTGTGGTGGAGGGTGGAGGACCTCCCCCTCTCCTTCCTTCACCTTCATGGCTGATGTGCCCTTGAGCAAGGAACCTAACCCCATCTGCTCTCCGGGCGCCGCAATGTGGTTACCCACTGCTCTGAGTGTGTGTGCTTACTGACTGTGTGTGTGTGTGTGTGCTCGCTTTGGATGAATTAATGAATGAATGAGTCAATAATAATAATAACAGTACATTAAACCTAACACGGATTATCACTCTATGAACACTGCATCCACTGAGAAGCACGGTGGTGGTAGCCTTACAATTGCTTTGCTGACTAAGTTCCTCTTTTCTCTGTCACTGACTTTTGTCACATGTTCATTGTGACCTTTGACTAGAATATGAGTCTGAAGGCACCAAACATGTAAATAAAGAGAGACCATTTAGCGGCATGGTGGTGCACTGGTTAGCACGTTCGCCTCACAGCAAGAGGGTCCTGGCTTCGAGTCCCGGGCTCAGCGAGGGCATTTCTGTGTGGAGTTTGCTTGTTCTACCTGTGCTTGTGTGGGTTTCCTCCGGGTGCTTCGGTTTCCTCCCACAGTCCAAAAACATGCACATTAGTCTAATTGGCTGTTTCAAATTGTTCCTAGGTGTGTGTGTGTGTGTGTGTTGCCCTGTGATGATCTGGTGGACTGTTCAGGGTGTACCCTGCGTTCACCCAATGTGGGCTGAGATAGGCTGCAGCTTCCCTGCAACCCTAATAGTAGGATTAAGTGGTTCGGAAAATGAGTGAGCAAGATGATGGGAGTTTAATAAATCCTTTGCTGTCTTGCAAAACCATTCATATGATTCATATTTATAATTAATATTATTTTTAACCCTAAAATTTTCTCCTCCTGTCAAATTGTAGGACAATACAGATGCTTTTCGAACATCTGAACTTCAGGACATTCTCAGAAAGTAACACTGCTGTCCGTCTCCAATCCAGTGCAGTACTACAGACTTTCTTTCCTGCAGCTCATTGGGAATGCTCTTTGTAAGAGAGCTGGAAGGAACTGGTGCTCACGGTGCTTTCTTCCTTCCCTTCACAGTCTTTCACAGAGTGGACTCACATCCTGTCTGTCCTTTTACAGCCCGGCCTGATTATTGTCTTCTCACGCCTCTGTATCGTTCACTGATCTGGATCCGAAGTGAATGTGGTGTGAAAACGTCACGAGTGGGATGCTCAGGGTGCCTAATTTTTCTCTTGATGATGCTGATGGCAACTCAATTAAAAGGAAACGTAACCGCTAATTAACTTTTAATGAGGGGACGGTAAAGAAAAATTGCTGATCGCACAGAAGCTTGTCAGGGGCTTATACCTATTCTGAATTTAACTGTTTCATCAAAAATCAAGATTTCAAACTTTGTGTCCTTTTCTTAATGCAATTCTAACTCACATTGTATTTTATGTAGCATATAATTTCATTATTATTATTATTAATATTAATATTATTAATTCATTCATACATTTTCTAAGCCGTATAATCTTAATTAGGGTCCCGGGGAGGCTGCCGCCCATCTCAGCCAACTCTGGGCGAGGGCAGACCATCCTTTGGCCAACACACAAACATTTTTGCTCACAATCACACCTAGCGGTGATTTGGAACAGCAAATCAGCTACTGTGCATGTTTTTGGACTGCAAACTCCACACAGAAACACCCGAGCCCGGGAATCAAACCCAGGCCTTCTTGCCGTGAGGCGGACTTGCTAACCACTACACTACCGTGCCAACATTATTATTATTTTTTATAGTAACATTCCTTGGTTCCCTGATGACACTCAACTGATTTTTTAAAATCATTTTTTATAATAAATAAAACACATTGTGGTATCCCCACTTCCTCCCTGTTGACTATCGCAGCCGACTCTGGGCAAAGACGGGGTACACCCTGAACAACCTGCTGAACCATCGCAGGGCCATCACACAAACATACACACTCAACTTCACACCTAGGGGCAGTTTTGCAGATTGTTAACATTAGGATTTATTATAAAACTATTATTATTATTGTTGTTGTTGTTGTTGTTGTTGTTATCATCATTCATTCATTGATTCATTTTCTGAACATCTTAATCATTAATTATTATTATTATTATCATTATTATTATTATTATTATTATTATTATTATTATTTTATTTATTAAACATGAACTCCAGGCGGCACGGTGGCGCAATGGTTAACACGTTCGCCAGAAGGTCCTGGGTTCGATTCCCGGGCTCAGGGCGTTTCTGTGTGGAGTTTACAGGTTCTTCTAATGGGTTTCCTCCGGGCACTCGGGTTTCCTCCAAACGGTCCAAAAACATGCACAGTAGGTTGATTGGCTGTTTCAAATTGCCCCTAGGTGTGAGAGTGAGTGTGAATTGTCCTGTGTGTGTTGGAACTGCGGTGGCCTATTGAGCTGTTGATCTGTAGCTCGCCCTTACCCAGAGTCGGCTGAGATGGACACCAGCCTCCCTGCAACCCTAGTTAGGATTAAGCAGCTTCGAAAAAGAATGAATGAACATGAACTCCTTTTCCAGCCAGAGCCGTTTAACTAGTTAACACTTAATATTATTTTACAAACTCTCTTTCAAGACCATATTTATTGACTAAGTCCAAGGACAAGTCCAATAACAAAACTTCTGAAAATGATTTTAAGAAATCTTGGAAGCCGTGGTCATACACGTGGATTAAATTGCCTTTTGAAAACTGCTAGCAAGTATGTTTTATATTACACTTTATGTTTTATTCCACTACAAATTAGAGCTGAGATCTGAAACTGAATAGCACCATACACCTCCTGAGAACCCTTGGGACTGACATCAACCTCTAATCCTGAGATATTTACTGCACAGATACAATATCTGAGACATTGCAGGCTGTCATAAATTACTGTGGTGTAATTGGTGTAAATCTCGGACCCGGTTCTGGTGCTGGTCTTTCAAATCCCAGTATTAAGTGAGCACCAACATTATTATCCTTTAAATAAGGAGATAAAAACTGCATTATTACAGATAATAAAGGAACAGTTCAGTTGAAATTAGGCTCTTTCCTCTTATTTACAGGAGGAAAACATTCTGAAATTGAGTTTGGTTAAAAATGGATTTAGGGTGGCATGGTGGAATTAATAGATGGCACATCCTCCCAACAGTTAGAAGGTTCTGGATTTGAGTTAGGGGTGATTGATGTGTGTAGACGGGAGCGCGTATGAATTATATTTGTACCGAGATTTATTTATTTCAAAATTTCCCTCGTTTATATCTGATTTGTTAGTTTAATATCTATATACTGTTATTATTGCCATTAATTTGTCTTATATGAACTGAGGATTCATGTCCCACTCTCGCAATTTCGCTTTCTTGCAAAAGTGTCTTTTCAAACTGTCTAATGTAAATGATCAAACAGTTTATTGCAAATGGCAACTTGGTAAATGTAAGTAAAAACCACCTGATGATGAAAATATACATATGGAGAGTATGAAAAGCTTGCCAGGTTAGCTTATATTAGCCTACTGGCTAATAAAATCTGTGTATAATATATGATTTCCAGCTATTTCTTTCTTCCTACTAAAACGCTTTAACAGATTACCTAAAATAGGGTGTTTAGAGGGAAAGTATGCTTTTACATAGGAAGGCAAACATGCCTTGCAGTTTTTTCTACAGGTATGTGAGGAACTTACAAGGAAAAAATTATTTATTTAGACTGGAATTACACTTGTCATCTGCCACAAACCAAACACCTCTGGCTTTTGCCACATTGAGAAATGCCAGCTTTGCATCATCCCCCTGAGCTTTCAGAAAATGCCAACATCTGAAATGGTAAGTGCCAGAAGGTGGGGCCATTCATCTCGTAAATATGGGGAAAATAGTGTTAATGTTTATTTCTATAGACTGGCACTGCTTTCAATAAAAAACACAACAGGGCGTGATGTTAAAGGAAAATCAAGCATAGAAATACTTTTAATACCACAATGTCTCAAAGTTCGCAAGATAATGCAAACAATTTTGAACATATTGCTGTAGTGAATGTCATAATTTTAACCAGTTATAGTAATATTTAATGCTGTAGAGCATCAGAACATTTGGTTAGCACTAACGCCTCACAGCAAGAAGCTCCTGGGTTTCAAGTCCTGGGCTCAACGAGAGCGTTTCTGTGTGGACTTTACATGTTGTCCCCATGTCCTCCCATAGTCCAAGACATTAGGCTAATTGGCTGTACCAAATTGCCCCTAGGTGTAAGTTAGTAGTGTGAATTTTTGTGTGCGTGCTGGCTCCATGATGGCCTGGCGAGCTATTCATCGTGTACCCTGTCTTCGCCCTTCAGCCTCGTGACTCTAGTAGGATTAAGAGATTTGGCAAATGAGAGAGAGAGAGAGAGAGAGAGAGAGAGAGAGAGATGATTACTACTATTATACTGTTTAAATCTAATTTGCAAGTCAGACTGGAGAATTTACCAACACTGTAAGATAAATATAAACTGAGCTTACATTACTGTAATCAGCGTGGACCCACATCTCCAGCAACATTTTCGCCTGCATCTAATTATATCATCAATCTAATGTCATCATCTTCATCTTCTTCTTCTTGTTTGCAGCGGTTAGCGAGGGCAGCAGCCTAAGCAGTGAGGTCCAGACGTCCCTCTCCCCAGCCACTTCCTCCAGCTCTTCTGGGGGGACGCCAAGGCGTTCCCAGACCAGCCGAGAGACGTAGTCCCTCCAGTGTGTTCTAGGTCGACCCCAGGGTCTCTTCCCAGTCGGACATGCCCAAAACACCATGCCAGGGAGGCGTTCGGGAGGGATTCTAATCTGATGCCCGAGCCACCTCAACTGGCTCCTCTCAAAACGGAGGAGCAGAGGTTCTACTCCGAGCTCCTACCGGATGACAGAACTTCTCACCCTATTTCTAGGGGAGTGCCCTGCCACCCTGCGAAGGAAGCTCATTTCTTCATGAGAAACGATTCACGATCTTGTTCTTTTGGTCATTACCCAAAGCTCGTGACCATAGGTGAGGGTAGGAATGTAAATCGACTGGTAAATTGAGAGCTTTGCCTTCCGGCTCAGCTCCCTCCTCACCACGACGGACTGGTACAAGCTGCCATTACAGCAGAGGCTGCACCGATCCACCTGTCGATCTCCCGTTCCATCCTTCCCTCACTCGTGAACAAGACGCCGAGATACTTGAACTCCTCCACTTGGGGCAAGACCTCATTCCAGACCCGGAGGGTGCATTCCACCCTTTTCCGGCTGAAAACCATGGCCTCAGACTTGGAGGTGCTGATTCTCATCCCGGCCGCTTCACACTCAGCTGCGAATCGCTCCAGCGAGAGCTGGAGGGCCCGGCTCAAGGAAGCCAAAAGGACAACGTCATCCACAAAAAGCAGAGACAAGATCCTATGACCACCAAACCAGAACCCCTCAATGCCTTGGCTGCGCCTAGAAATTCTATCCATAAATATCATGAACAGAACCGAGGACAAAGGACAGCCTTGGCAGAGTCCTACCCCCACTGGAAACGAATTCGACATGTTGTTACCAATGCGGACCAAGCTCTGGCTCCGGCAATAATGGAACCACCCATCTCGAGATGGGCTGGACCTTGTACGTCTAATGTAATTTAACTAAAACAAGAATGTAAAGCAATACTATGGTGACATTCAAAAGGATTTATTTGTCATTTCTGGGTGGTGCAAAGGACCAGCAAATGTCTTATTTATGAGTTTCAACCCATGTTTATTCTGTATTTTAATGTGCTCATCAAACATAGAACGGTATTTATATTTAAAGCATCTGAAGCCATTATATACTGCTCAAAAAAATAAAGGGAACACTAAAATAACACATCCTAGATCTGAATGAATGAAATATTCTTATTAA
>JBCNYH010000027.1:35907585-35918167 GCA_039654325.1 Tandanus tandanus | reverse complement strand
TCTCTTTCTCTCTCTCTCTCTCTCTCTCTCGCTCTCTCTCTCTCTCTCTCTCTCTCTCTCTCTCTCTCTCTCTCTCTTTCTTTCTCTCTCTCTCTCTCTACCTCTGTTTTCACCTCACAAATACATGCATTTCTCAGCCCATTCTTCACTTGGCCCAGATTTGGTTATTTGATTAAATCCCTAAGGCAGACTTGCCGCACCCATGTAGAAAGTATAATGGTGATAATCTTTCATAGCAGCAAGATTAGTGCTACATTTTCAACAATAGTTTGATGTTTCCTTTACATCATGTCCACTATAAAGAAAAGTATTTTTGGCCATCTTGCTTTTTAAGGATTTTTTTTGGAGGAAGAATATGATTGATTTGCTATTGAATTCAAAATATATATTTAGGTTTTTAGGTTTTATTCTTACTGAAAAAAAAACACCTGGTTGTGACATGACATGTGTTTCATATAACTAATGAATTGCTGGCATGACACATTGATAATCAGTCACTGGAATGTATCTATGTGGTACAGCCAAATGAATGTGTCATTCCCATCAGTTACCCAAGTGACACTTGGTGACAGATCTCTGGACTATTAGTAACTTGTATGTGTTGACTGAGGTATGGTTACACTGTGCTTATAACTGGTGCTTGAGTTCAAGAACATTGAGCAATAGGCTGTTTTGACATAGTCATAGCTTGCAGATATTTAACATTTTATTACTTATAATCAACATTTATAATAAAAAAAAAAAAAAAAAAAAAAAAACAATGCCAAAAATATGGATTGTAACCCAGATGTATGACTAAAGTGAAAACAAGAAGACCATGTCCATATGTCACACAGTAAATAGTTCTAAATTAGAGCCTGTATATGCCTGTTGGAGAGTACATTCATCATACTCAGCTTTGGTCTGCTTCTAACCACTTTGGCAGTAAGAGCTTCCACATGCCAAGTTTGTGTGTGAGAGAAAATGAGTGGGAAAGAGAGAGCAGGATCAAGAGGGGAGAGAAAATGCAGGTTATCAGCAAAGTTTACATGTCTTTAATCAGTCTGCAGTTAATTAGCAGCTTCCACACAATGTGGCCATGAGTCATTAATCATAGGAGTCTGGAGCGGTTAGCTCCATCCAAGACATTTGGAAACAAAAGTTTTGTTTTCCATGAAGGGTTCGAGCGTGGCCTGGCGTTGCCTTTCTTGGCCATTAGGCTGGAAATGAAAGGCCTTGTCATGGGGTTGACAGACAAGGGCCCACTGTTCAGCTCCCTGTTGGTCTTTCCCTAAACTCAGCTCCACAAAAGATGACTTCACCCCTTAAACAAAGCTTACACACATGCATGCATTTGGGTGCATTTGTCTGCATGGCACTCAATTCAAAATGTCATGTCATGCAGGCAGCTAAGATTCCGTGACATTGCGCAGTAACCCAGCCAGATCTACTGACATTCCTCAGCACTAGCACCCTTGTTTTGTATCTGTAAACTTTTTAAAGATACCTATAAATACATTTGGGCAGGTTGGATTAATTCACCTCTAAACATATATTAGTGAGCAGTGTTGGCATGACTCTCTGTGTTTGACCCACAAGGAACAAGGCTGTCTGAGCTGATGAAGGCTGACATTGAGATGGAGGCTACCAAAGGAATCTGTCTCCTGAAGTCCCGACCTGCCCATTTTTAATCCGGGCTCAAGATGAGGAAAAGTGTCCGTCTACCTGTCTGCTGCAGATAAATCCGTCGCCTGGAATCTTTCTGAACGCACCTCTAGTGCAAGTTGTAAATCTATTACAGCAGAGAGGCAAACTCTTCCCAGCCCCAATCACTCTGAGGGCTCTGACAGTTCAATTTACCATTCCTGATCATTCTATGACAGGGAGTATTTCCTGCCACTGACTCTGTTTCCCAATCCCTTCTCAGCTGAGATGCCTGGCCAAAACGCATGTTTCATTCTCCAGATATTCATGAGCAGGCCTGGCAACTGCAAAGAGAAGTTTTCAGCTGCTTTTCATGCTTGTGCATATTGTAGATTTTGGCAATTTAATGAGTGACTGAGGAGAGAAATATGTTCTTGTGGTAATACTGAGAATGTGATTGCCAATCAGTGCTAAAATACACATGATATGTCAGTCCGAGGTTAAGGTGTGTCTCAAGCACTGACACAACACACACACACCCCCACACCAAATAGCTCATAGCCTGATAGGCCTTTCTGGCAGACAGATCTGGCATGTCAAGGAGTTCCTCAACTTCTCATAAAGGTAAAAAATAAATAAATAAATAAAAATTGTGGCATCATATGAAAGATTATTTAAAGTTGGAACTGTCAAAGCATTTTTACCCATCATTTATCTTTTTACTGATACATCAAATTCACTTCATACTGCATACATAAAAATGTATGAGGATGTAAATGTCTGAGTGACCCATTAATCTTGTTTAAACTGGCAAGTGTAGCATGGTATTCATCTGGGGTGACAAAGTTACACTTCATACTCTTATGAAGAATTCATTGTTGATGGCAAGATGTTGTGCAAATCATTATAATGAGCAAAGTGGAATATGCAAAACAGGTCTGCCTTGTAGAAATCACTCATGATCTCATTGTGGTGTGAGCTACACGTGTCAGTGTCAGGTCTGCGTCATTGCACAAACGGATCACTCAGTTTGACCTTGTTTTTTTTTTTTTTTAATACAAGCTTCTGACTTCTTTTCAAAACCCAGTGAGGAGTTCTTTGGTAGATATATGGTTCTCACACACCTCAAGTGAAAGCTCTGCTTTTTTCTCCTTCTATTTCATGTGTTTGAGACGTCATCCATCATTCACCTTCTGAGAGGAATGTCCAGGTGACACCGGTCCCAGTGAGAGAACAGACCTCCCCCACATTAAAATATTTCCACCTGAGAAACGATTTCTGTTTGGCATCTCTTAAAGAGAGATATTTCAAAAAGTGCTGCTTTAAGAAAAATCATGAATGAATGCCGAACGGGCAAGTTCTGTCTGCATAATGCTGTATTTCTGCCGGTCTGAGTGAAGGGTGAAGTGAATAAAAGTTCAGCGTGTTTTTTTTCCTGGGTGTGATTAAGCACACATTCAGGCCTCACACACTGAGGAGTTTATTCGCCTTGTCACACAGGGGAAGTGATGAAGTAATGATTAATATGGGGGATGTTTGGAAATGTAAATCCCTGCTGCAACACAAATAAACCGAGGGGCTTTCTCAGGATGATTAAATGTACATTTCACAGTTGATTGAGCATGCACGAAGTCATCCATTTTCTCCCTGAACTCTGTAAACAGTGATGCAGGTCTCCTTTCCACTGAAGTATATGACTGTCATTGTGGGTTTATATGCACATACAGGCCATTGAAGACGAATGACTGCTCCAATTTATATTACCGCCAGGATCTCTTGATTAGGTAATTTATATGGAGGACAGGTTTATAACCACTAACTTACCGTCTTGTCTTGCAACAATTATTTCAGAAATCTGGCTGTAAAAGCATACAGTAAATTTTGAATTTTCTCCTGGTGTCACTGACAGCCCATAACCTGAGGTCTGATTTTCAATAAATCCTCTTTATGAAACAGAAAGCAATTACATCATGAGAGCAACTTTACCGAACGGATCCATTTGGTGAACAACAGTTTCGCCTCTGGGCCACAGCTTGTGAGTCAAATGGATTTGGAGTATAGATATAGAGCAAATGTCAGAACATGGGTTTAGGGCAACTGGGCAGCTATATGGATTTATAGTATACAAGTGCGCCATTTCAATTATCAAGTAGTCTTGATCTTAGCTATCATGACATCAACAAGGATGTATTGATCTGTAGACTAAAGGTGATCAGTCATTTTCACTTCAAACACTGGGGGGGGGGGGGGGTTTTGACTAAAAGCAGTAAGCTTCTTGCCGTCCACCTTTGTGTTGATTCGATTAATTAAAAGAAAACAGTCTGCGTTCAAAATATTATGATTTAATTGTCTCTGAAACAGGAAATCTAGATGCAGTTTGTTCATAACATTGAACGTGAAAGTCACACCTGATGCACAATAATGTAGGTTATGATATTCCCACTACTCTGTGCACTACTTTACTGATGAAGGTGGCTCTTAGCGCAAAGCGTTTAGCTGCACGCATGAAAGACATGCATCATTGCCGTGGTTTGCATATTATTAAATATGTATTACACCCTTTGGCTACAGTCTAATAATGACTAAATGTGATGTAAGTATGTGTCTTTCTTGTGTGTTCGGTGACCTGGTGACAAATGAGTAAATAGATTGCTTTTTGATAACCTTGTCAGGAATACTTAGATGGTTAAATCAGACTAAATATTTTTGCATAAGAAAACCGTTGTCGCTTGTTATATTAGTGGCACTCTCTGCAGCTATAATTCATAATTTAACAGTTCTACAGATTCTAGTTTTCGGTGACAGTGTTATACATCAAACATGCAATAGAACATACTGTAGAATGAACCTCAGGCCTGAACTATTTCAGTGGAAGTGCAAGAAACTGCTGTATTCCCGCCTTCTTTTTAGTAATTCTAAAATGATATGAACAAAATAGCACACAACAGGGTGAGCTGTTAGAGAAAAAGAATCCCTATCAGTGCAGTGACCTATCCCTCTGGAGTAAATAATTTATCTGTTTCAGTTCAGCGCAAAATGTCTTGGTCCCCTTATTCCACAGTGATTAGCCAATTTTTAAAAAAAATTATTAATTAACAGTGTGGGTGGCAAAGGTGGCATAGTGGTTAGAGGTTATAGTGGTAAAAAAATTAAGTTTGAGTAAAATTGACGGGCACCCATTAAATTGGTTACATTCAATGTAAAAGCACTTGTAGTAAAATATTTTTAATTTTGAATGATATTTAAGGTATGCTCAACGCCGATGAAATCATGCATTACTGCTATTTAAGCATTAACTACCATAATGTTACAGATTAATTACCATAATGTTACAGATTAATTACCATAATGTTACAGATTAATAAAGAAAAATTAAGTTACTTTCAGGAAGTATTCTGCACTTCTCTACACATGGTACACAGTCTACAGTCTACACTACTTGCGTTTTGTCATTGCTCAGTGCGCCATACAATCCCATACATATTTAAATTACAGAACTCATGTTTCGTTTACCTCTGTAGGATCAGAACTACAACATTATTCAGCAGCATTCTTACAAATGAAGCAATGGCATTGTAGTGCCTGAAATATATGTAGTTTGGGAACTTATCACGTTTGCAGGCAGTCTTCCACACCATGCCTGGCATTTATAGGGGAGAAACTTCAGATACCTTAAATATTGTTTGATTGGAAAAATCCTTTTAGGCATTTAAGTTTTTAGCATTTGAAACCTTTTTAGGGGTGAACGCTTTACAATTCAAAAGTTTGAAAATAAGGACCACCCTAATGTACCGCCTTCTCTCAGTAAGATAGGCTCCAGCATCCCCGTTAACCTAGTAGGATTATGCGGGTTGGCAAATGAATGAATGAATAATTAACAATGCATCACACTTTCTAGCCATCTATAGTTACATTTATTGGTGCATTTACATTGTTATAGAATGTCCACAAACCTAGATCTTATTATCACTAACATTACATAGGCATTCTTGAGAAACCAGAAAACATAATGTCCTCTGTCCTGATGACTCTCTTATGGTAGAAACCTGACAGCTGAGACATGGCACTAATATCAAAGATTCCCAACACAAATGTCGTCTAACAGACAATTCCACCTCATCACTGATTTATACTTCATGTTTTCTTTGTTAAACTACAACAGGTTTTTAAATCCATTTACAGTGTGGCACATACACATCGATGGGTCCTGGCATTTCCACGTTACCCTAGAAATACTATCAGCTATCATTTATACAGTACTATGGCACTACTGGCAGAGCTGTAACAGAAAACTAATCCACACCTTTTTATTCATGAATTCAACAGCTCCATGGGATAAATCCTAGTTAAGCTGAGGATTGGAGTATGATTGACAGCTATTGTAATTGGTATATACAAACATGCTCAGCTCTCAAATGATCTTTAGGGAATAAAAAAAAAAAACGTGCCTGATCATCAGAGTATGTATATCTTTTAACTAATATTAAATATCCTTTGATTTGAGGCGTGATCTTGAAAAAAAGATGTCACATGCACTTAAATATAGATAGACAACTTGAGCTGGACTTAACCGTTATAGCTTTATATTAAGTGACATCTCTTTCTGAAGTCTGAAGTGTGCACTGGTTGTGTTCAGAGAGGAGCATCTGGAGCCCTGTGGATGAGCGCTATTAACAAGCTCAGTGTTTCTGGCCTTTTCTCAGCACGACTGCTTGTAAATGGTCCTATTTTATAGTAAAAGATCCTCTTATTGGCGCAATTGCCTATGAAAGAGCACATGGTTAGAGAGCTTAAATTTAGACTCAAAAGCCACCAGATACCATGTACTGTGTAGAGATCTCTAGGCCAATAGAATTTTTGTATATGGGCCATATCAAAAGTGTGACTTGATTATGCTGTTATTATGGAGCACTTTGATGCAAGTTGAACCGGAACATGTTTAGTGTTGGAGTATATTAGTGTCAGGAGGCTGATGATATTTAATGACAGAAAGAGTGGGTAGTCTGTGTGAGCAGGCCCAGCATGCACCATTAATAACAGAGCAAACACACACCAGGATGAACTGAGTCATCGTGAGTGAAATCCAGGCTGACTCTTTGAGGCAGAACACAAATTAAATCATGGTCACATTAGAAATGCTTTCATCTACAGTTTTTATCATTAGGCTTTGTGTAGAACAACTGCTGTTAACAGTGACAAAGCCATACAGCTGTCGTTACCAGCTGGGGCTGCTGGGATGTTTAAAAAAAGTGTTGGGATGATGGTTTACGTGTGGTCCCACCATGTCAGTATGGAGTAGTTAGCATATCTCTAAAAGGAAAAAGTATCTTGATGTAAAACTACATGCAATTCTTGTGCTAATTCCTTCAAACTATTGCTTTGATTAGTTTTAGTTTAAAATTTTATTGAATGCATTTAAAATCAACACCGCTGATGCAAACATAATGTTTATCACCAATCCTGAAGTGTGCATGAATGTCTTACAGATTTGTATTTCATGCATTCACTCATTTTCTGAACTGCTTTATCCTACTAGAGTTGCAGGGAGGCTGGAGAATATCTTAGCCAGCTCTCAGTAAAGGCAGGGTACACCCTGAACAGCTCACCAATCCGTCACAGGGCCAACAGTCACAACTATTCACACTTACATTCGCACCTAGAGGCAATTCGGAGCAGCCAATTAGCATAATGCGCATGTCTTTGGACTGCTGGAGGAAACCAGCGGACCCAGAGGAAGTCCACTCCAGCATGGGGAGAACATGCACACAGAAACCCCCTCGTCAAGCCAGGGACTCAAACCCAGGACCTTCTTGCTATGAGATGGAAGTGCTTACCACTACACCAGCGTGCACATTACACTACACATCTACTTCATGTTGGTACATCACTGAGAGTTTTCAAGGTTTTGTGCGGTCTCAGGTAATTCAGGTCACTGTTTTATTTATATGCAAAGCACCCATGTGGTATATCTGTTATTATCACAACTGCTTCTTTGTCTGTAGGGCAAGAGAGAAGCTGAATTGAAGGTGATTTTAATCTCCTGTTTTGCAGTTAACACTAAAATACATTAAAGCAATAAAAAATAATGTGAGGCCCATATTTCCTGAGGCTGTGTTGCCTAGACCCATTTGTCTCTTGGTCAGCTCCATTAGTTTGGTTTTGGAGCTCAGCAGCACCTCTAAGCCTTCACAAACATGCTAGATCAATGTGGCATCATCAGTCACATACATTCCCTTCCAAAAATATTGGAACAGCAAGGCTAATTATTTTGTTTTTGCTATACACTGGACAAGACATTTGGGTTTGAGATCAAAAGATGAATATGAGAAGATAGATGATAATCTAAGCTTTCATTTCCTGATATTTACATCTAGATGTTAAAGACCTAAAAACATGGCACATTTGGTTGCCATCCACACAATATTTGTGTGAGCAAAAGCACTGGAACAGATAACCTTAAAGCAAATTAAATTAAATTAAATTACTTAAATTAAAGTAGTAGTTAGCACTTCTGCCTCACAGCAAGATTGGTTCAAATCCTGGGCTCATCGAGGGTGTTTTTTTTTGTAGAGTTTGCATGTACTCCCTATGCTATGTGGGTTTCTTCTTGATACTCAGGTGTCCTCCAACAGGCGAAAGATATACACATATACGCTTACACGCATTGTTCCAAATTGCCCCGGATGTGAGTGTGAATGGTTGTGTGTGTGTGTGTGTGTGTGTGTGTGTGTGTGTGTGTGTGTGTGTGTGTGTGTGTGTGTGTGTGTTAGCCCTGTAATGGACTGGCGAGTTGTTCAGGGTGTGCCCTGCCTTCTCTTGGAGTCAGCTGAGACCAGATCCCCGCTACCCTTGTAGGTTTAAGCCATTTAATGAATGAATGAATTAATTAATTATTATTTGGTTGCATATCCCTTTCTTTTAATAACTGCACTAAGCCGGTTGTTGTATTCCTCTTATGTGGTGCTTTTCCAGGTTTGCACCGTAGCTTCCTGTAGTTGCTGTTTGTTACACACTCATTTGGCTTAAGGTCTGTTGATTGACTTGGCCAATCTAAAATTTTATGCTTTTCCCCTGATGAAGCTCTTTATTGTGTTGGTAGACAGAAAGTTTATGTATAGAGTTCTGAAATTATTCTGCTCCTACCATCATGTGATACATCATCAATAAGGATTAGTGAGCCTGTTCCAGAAGCAGCCATGCAAGCCCAAGCCATGACTCTGTGTCCACCATGCTTGACTGATCAGTTTGTATGTTTTGGACCATGAACAGATCCTTTCTTTCTCCTCATTTTAGCCTTTCCAAACATGTTAGTAGAGGTTAATCTTGGTTCCACTTTATTCACTTTTGTGGTTCATCTCTGTATTTCTTGCAAATTCCGATCAGGCCTTAAATACTTACTGCTGATGAGTGGATTGCATCTTGTGATATGGCCTCTTTATTTCTGCTCCCAAAGGCTTCTTTAAATAGTAGATTGTGATTCCTTCACACTTGCCATATGGATGTTGTTGATGATGTAACTGATTACTGGTTTTGGGTTTTCTTCACAGTTCTCACAGTATTTCTGCCATCAAATGATATTGATTTCCTTGGCTGACCTGCTCAGTGTTTATTAGTATACCAGTGGTTTCTTTCTTTTCCAGAACATTCCAAATTGCTGCATTGGCTATACACAATGCCTGTGCAATGGCGATGATTGATTTTCCCTGTTTTCAGGTTCAAGTTGGTTTGCTTTTCTCTAGTAAACAACTCTCTGGCCTTAATGTTTGTTAACCTTTTTAATAACAAATGCATTCCACAAATTTGAACCTCAGTGCTCAAATTAAAGTAGACATTGAAAGCTATTAACTGTTTTACACAGGCAATCAAGAAGGGCGCACATGAGCAACAAGAAGCACCTGTTAGTCATTTGTTCAAATTCATCATCATCATTCATTTTCTAAGCCGCTTAATCCTAATTAGGGTCATGGGAAGGCTGGCGGCCATCTCAGTCGACTCTGGGCGAGGGCAGAGTACATCCTGATCAGCTCACCAGGCCACCGCAGGGCCAACACACATACAACCATTCACACTCATACTCACACCTAAGTGCAATTTGGAACAGTCACTTGGCCTACTCTGCATGTTTTTGGACTGTGGGAGGAAACTGGAGTACCCAGAGGAAACCCACACAACAGGGAGAACATACAAATTCCACACAGAAACACCCGAGCCCGGGAATTGAACCCAGGCATTTTGCAGTGAGGCGGCCGTACTCACATGTTAAATTTTTTTTTCATTACTTTAAAAATGGATTAAAACAAATAATAATAATAATAATAATAATAATAATAATAATAATAAAGACCTTTGCAATTCCAATACTTTTGGATGGAACCATATTAAAACTCATCCAGTATTGCCTGTGGTGGATCACATATTAAAACCCATAGACATCTCCAGTAACTCTAACAATAAGAAATGCGTGCTGTATATAATATCATGATGAGAAGAAACATGAATCCATGCTACAGACCAGCAGGTGTGTGTTTTTGGTTGACTAATGTGATCATGATCACCTGGTGAGTCACTTCACCTGTTACTGCAAGCCATTCTTCATATTCCTGCCAGAGAGGTTAAATATTAGTCCTGACTATATGGCACAATACAACAATGGCTTTTGATTGGCAGCGCCCATGAAATGGAGTATAAATGACCTGGTAATGAATAATATAAAAACCACTGTATTTGCTAACAAAAGAGTGGACTCTGACATCGGAATGACCCTATTTTTCTTTGAACTGGTGTTTAGACTGACAAAAACAAACATTCATGGCAAACAGGTCTATTCATATTTTATCATACTGCTCCCCTATGAACACTGAAGATAAATCATACATCAAATATTAAAACATTGTGTGTGTGTGTGTGTGTGTGTGTGTGTGTGTGTGTGTGTGTGTGTGTGTGTGTGTGTGTGTGTGTG
>JBCNYH010000027.1:35823559-35835974 GCA_039654325.1 Tandanus tandanus | reverse complement strand
TATATATATATGTACTCTATATTCACATTTTTATTCCTTTTATTTATATAATTTTTTATCTTACTTTGTATTTTATCTAAATGTTAATTTTATGTGTAATATTTATTTCTTATGTGCAATATTGAGGGTGCTCTGAGTCCAAGATTTTCATTGCCGGTAGTGATGTTCCATTGGTACCTGTATATGACAATTAAACTTGAAACTTGAAACACATCACCCTGAACTCACCTGGGATGAAACATAGTGGTGGCAGCATTATGCTGTGGGGATGCTTTTTTTTCCAGCAGGGACAGGGAAGCTAGTCAGAGTTGATGGGAAGATGTATGGATCCAAATACAGAGCAATCTTGGAAGAAAACCTGTTAGAGTCTACAAAGGTTATCTATAGTGGGGCACTGGTGGCCTGGTGGTAGGGTGCTGGCTCAAAGGTTGGGGGTTCAAGCCCCACTATCATCGAGTTGTCACTGCTGTCCCCCCAGTGCCGCTAACTGGGTTATCAAAGGCCAGCCATGTCTCTCACTGTCTGTGGTAAGAGGCATGTAAAAGAACCATTGATGTCGTTCATAAAGAGTAGGCCAATGAGTTGCTGTCAGCGTGTTTCTGCCCTGCGATGACCTGGTGAGCTGTCTAGGGTGTACTTTGCCCTCACCCAGAGTCGTCTGAGATGGGCACCAGCCTCCCCGTGACCCTAATTAGGCTTAAGCAGTTCAGAAAATGAATGAGTTCTCTATGGGTAGCGGGTACTACTTGTGATGACGTGTTTTTTTTTGTGGTGACAGTTTTCGATATTTTGTCCTTTTTATAATTAATTTTATGAATTTCTAGCTCAGTTGTTTAATAAGCAGTGCAAAGTTCATGAACATTTAACAATATAACAATACCAAATTACTAGAATGCTAGACTGCTAGATTACTAGAATACTAGATAGCTTCCATAACACCTTCAGACATTTCCTCCAAGCTTTACGTAAATCTTCAGAGGCATCACACACATCACTCCACAATGGAGAACAATAAAACGAACAGCAATATTGGTGAAATAACCTGTAAGTATATTTTATATCAGGATATACATGACCAAAGATCCCACTGTTATTTCTATGGAGACTTGGAACAGTCTAATAGTTGCTGAGAAATGAACGGAAACAGATGTCTCAGTGACTGTGAGTTAATTGTTTACGTCTTTTTACCATTACCTGAAGTTGCCGCTGATTTGACATGGCGGCCATAACTAACTATTGGATGCACGGTCTATGTATCCTACGTCACTGAGTTCTCTGTTCGCCACCTTTCACTAGGTGATCAGCGATAATTTGTATTACCTCTCTGTTGGTTTAATTATCCATTTAACAAATTCATGTTCTATGTTGCTTCAAAGAGTGTGTGAGTATGTGTGTGTTGGAGGTTGGGGTGGTGATGATGAGCACAAACGACTGATTACATCATCACACAGAGAACATATCAGAACACCATCAGTTCTCAAATATCCATGCTCCCAGCATGCACCAGTGTGAGAGCCAAAATGCAAACATTTAAAATTTAAGTGTTTAATGGTTAATGTTGATATCTACATTAACCATTAAAAACTTAAATTTTAAAGGTTTGTATTATCTCTACACTACATAAAGTGTGAATGTGTTCAGTCTTCACCAGAATCAACACAATCAGCACTCAAACTGTCTGCAGGTGATTACAGGAAGCAGGTTTATGCAACCAACGTCTGTCTTGTGGACTGGTGTTGACACCTCGAAACAAACTCAGTAATCTCAATTTGATTTTTGGTTAATGTCCTTAAAACTGTCTGTTGGACTTGAATCATTTTGTTTGAATTTGCATGACCTAGAATAAATTTGAGTGTTGCATTGGAAATGTGAGCTTTATCCAATTGATAAAAAATACATATTGATTTGAGTAGTGTATTTGCTAATTGTTACATTAATATGTCTGCCTCACAGCAAGAAGGTGCAGGGTTTGAGTCCCAGGATCGGGTGTTTCTGTTTGCATGTTCTTCTTGTGCTTGCACAGGTTTTCTCTGGGTACTCTGGTTTCCTTCCACAAATTTTAAAGACATGCACTTTGGGCTAATTGACTATTTCAAATTGCCCCTAGGTATGAGTGTGAGTATGACTGGTTGTGTGTGTTGGCCCTGTGATGGTATGGCGAGCTTTTTAGGGCTGTACCCTGCCTTCGCCCAGTGTCAGCTCAGATAGGCGCCAGCATCCCTGCGACCCTATCAGGATTAAGCGGTTTCAGTTTCAGCGAATTCAATGAGTGAGTGAGTGACTGTCTAACTGATTCAGTAACTCTGTAAGTCAAACTACAAATAATAAACATCTAGATCTGATGTAGTCATTTCCCCATGTCTTTGTATTAATTAATTAATAACATATTTGTGGAGCAGTGGGTAATAGAATTAGAGCATGTTGTGCCTTTGTTGAATTTTGTCCACAAGATTTTTATCCCAGTGCCATTGTTTAGCCATGAAAGTGATTAATGTATAGAATTACACAGGAAGCCATGGATGTATATTCCTGTAGAGTGAAAATGTGCTTAATGTTGCATAAACATAATGGAGTTGGCAACCTTTCAACTCTTCCTTCTGGGGTGTATCACTGAGCTATATAAAATAATGTGGTATGCTGCAAGGGCTAAGTCAAACCTTAATAAGGGGTATGGGCCTCTTTAAACAAAGTGACATTTTACTTAATTGTACTCCATAAAAGTTGCAATAACATCATTCCAATAAGTTGTTTGCTTGCCTGCCTTCTTGATAAATGACCAACTGGCTAGGACAGAAGCTGACCTCTGGAGAATATTTCACCATAAACTGCAAAGTATTTGCCAGCATTTTAGACCCACAGTGTGCTTGTGTCTGAATGCTAAACATTAATGTGAGGTTGTTGTGCTTTTTTTCCATCCTGGACTTGATGGAATAATGTGTATAGGAAAACAAGTACATAATTCTTTATTTGAGTAGGTTTTATGAGTAAACAGGGTACACAGTCAGGATATATTGGCTCTGATATCATCCGGTTTTAAGCACATGAGCGTAAAGTGGTCCGGACACAGCAGTAGCTGAGCTGGTGCTCTCTGCCGATAAGAGTTCATGCACTTGTCTTGGCTTTAGAATAAGAGGGGACACCTGTCTGAACTCCTCTCCGTCTCCGACAGTGGCCCTTTGATCTGGATGACAGTTTCACTGCATTAGTGGGAGTGTCACACTTAATCCTTTCGCTTTCCTCCCTTCCTTTTGGTCCAGTCACAGTCCAGCATACAGCGGGCTAAATCTTAATCAAACAACCATGCCATGACTACTCAAGAATGTGTTGCGTACAGAGAGATTTAAGTGTGCTATGAAAGGGTCATTGTTCAGATTGGAATGGGTTCACACAAATGTGATGTTTGCTGATGTGTCATGGTGAAAGCAGAGGCTTCTGACAGGGTACTGGGTGGTTAACACTTGACTAATGGAAGCCTAGTCAATTCTGAGATCCCTGCAGACATATACCTGGAACAGTATCAATATTATAGCTTGGATTTTCAAGGTTATGAAGAGGTGTTTTTTTTTTGTTGTTTTTATTTTTTTAATAATGACAATGTATAGTGCCCATTTTACAACACAATCTTCCATATTTCATTTTAATTTGTAAATTAGAAATGTTCTAACTTCCTTCCTGTTTTTCCTTTCATTTATGCCATTTGATTAAAAACTTACTTGATATACAGTGTTTTTGTCGTCGTTCTTGCTTGCCATAGTGTAGATTTTTACAGTTCATCTTATCAGCCACTCTTTTAATGTTGCGAAATAACTTTTCTGTCAGGGTTGCCATACCTTTTTTCAGTAGTTTGAAACAGAATTATGGTTCATTTCTACCCTGTTCAAAAATACAGTTTAGTATGAGCAGCTCCCAGCTATCCAAAAACACAGCTAAATACAGGTAGGTGGAAATAAATAAATTACTGCTACTAACTCAAACTTGCAGAGAAACGTTTCTTGATCAGTTTATTCAAGTAATCAAGAAACTGGAAAATACCTTGGTTGATTAGCGCAGGCTGAGTTTTGGAAGCTGGAACCTTTTCAACAGAAATTAGCTGTGTTTTGGTACATACTCAAACAAAGCTAAGGTTTTCATCATTGTATACACTGTAAAAAAACCCGACCTCATAGCAAGTAAAAATATCTTAAATGTAGTTACATTTATTATAAAAATCTAATTAAACAAATATAGGATTATTTCAAGCATGCTTAAGACTTTCTTATTCTATTGGCAGATAATTTTGCTTCTTTCTGAAAATTCATGCTTAAAATTTTTTTTACTAAAATTTTTCTTACTTTCTTGCTAAAACTTATCTTCCAGTAGAACAAGATCATTTTAATGAAATTAGTGTAATATGTTTAAAAACTGGTTTAATAATCTGGTACTGGGTTTTACTGCAACTTCATAATCAGAAATACTAAAAATAAACAAGACAAGTTCTCTTTTTTTGCAATGTATAAAATGATAGCTAGCTAGATAACACAGATAGATATTTTTTCAGTGTATATATAGATAACACAGTGTCCAATTATTTAGGAAATGAGACCTTTATATTGATTCTGTAGCTTGTTAAGGTGAGCTTAATGATTCCCAAAGGACAGATGACTTGCATGTGGTAACATGTTTATCTTACAGCTTGCCTACTGTGGTTAGTTGTCAACTGTAGTTAATGCTACTGATATCTAAAACAAACATAGAAACCCCAAAAACTACAATAAAGAAGTTTTGGGGCTTAACTCAAAGCACTACACCTGTACGTCTTACCTGTTAGGGTTGTGGTGGAAGCAGGAGGCAAACCCAGCTGGCTTTGGTGGAGGGGTGGAGAGGACCCCCTGAACAGGTCGCTATTCTATTGCAGGGTTAGCATAGAGATGAACAGCCATCCACAATCATGATATAGGTTATTTACAGTAGCCAGATGAACTAATGGCCATGTCTTTGTACTGGCTTTGTACTGTGGGTATGAAACCGGAGTACCTGGACGAAACCGGAACTCGAACCCAGGACCTTCTTGCTGTGATGCGGACATGCTAACCACTTTTTTGCAGACACGAAAAGAACATGCAAACTCATGACAGAAAGGCCACAGTCAACCCATAGGTTGGAACCTGAAACCTTGTGGCTACAAGGTGATAGAACTAATCATTACACCACTGTGTTACTCAAAATGAGTTCAGTCGGCTAAAAAAAAAAAAAAATTAAAAGGTCATTTACCTACATTAATTCATTGTTTATCCATACCACTTATCTTATTAGAGTCACGGAAACTGGAGCAAATCCCAGCTGATTTTGGGTAAGAGGCGGGGTTCACCCTGAACAGTTTGCCAGTCAGTTGAGGGGCTATTCTAGACCTACACATATGTTTAAAAAAGAGATTTGTTAAATTTGGCACAGACAATCCAGAGAGAGAAACAAAAATAGAGAAAAAAAGAGAAACTTTGTAATACGTAAATTAATGAATTGATTAATGCACAGCATACATTTATTTGGCCGTCAAACTGATATTTCTAGATTGTTTTACAGTACAAGCCCCACTATCAACGGGATGTCACTGCTGTCCCCCCAGTCTAGCTAACTGGGTTATCAAAGGCCAGCCATGTCTCTCACTGTCTGTGTTGCGGGGCATGTAAAAGAACCATTGCTGACTTTGAAAAGAGTAGGCTGCATAGCCGTTAGCGTGTTTCTGCCCTGCGATGGCTTGAGATCAGATGGCCAGCCTCCCCGCAACCCTAATTAGGATTAAGCGGTTCAGAAAATGAATGAATTAATATTTAAATACTTGAAAAATGCAAAATGTGACAAATTACAAAATTTCAGTGAAAAAAATTATAGATCAAAAAATGTTAAAAATTATACATGGGTATTGTATGACATGGGTTTTTTGACGTATTTTTGTTTCAAAATCAGTGTTTCAGAATAATATTTTGCTACACTGGACTCATTTGGTGGTGACACGCCTCATATATCAGGTAAAACTGACAAGAAAGGGGAATAACAATTTTAATCTCATCACATGTACTTCCAGATATGTGCACTTGCTGACTATTTATAATTATTAATAATCATTATGCACAGCATCTCCAGTTGGTGGGTTACTGATGACCTCACACAAATGAGCCATCAATTGCTAAAATGCAAGCAACAACTCATCTGGAATTATTAACCCGTTTTATGCCATTCCTTATTGATTTTTCTACCTACTAGTTTATTTCTGGCAGTAAAAATTCACCCTCTGTGAGGATTTATGGCTCCGAAGGCCTTGCCTGCCAGGGCTGCCATTATGAACAGATGAAAGCTGGAGGGTAGTCGGAGCCCTGGTGTAGTGTGGGATATTGTTTAAACAGCGTAAAAAAGGCCCACTCATTTACACAGCCAGAGTGCAGGCTGGGGGAAAAAAACGGCTGCTGTAATCCTGCTTGTAGCAGGTGGTACTACTTTAATATCAGTATAAAACAAAATTGTTTAGCTGATTGGCAAAAAGACCTGCTCGGGGTTTTATCTGGGCTTAATAATCGAAAGAGACAAACATATCTGGCAGCATGGTAAAATATTTGTTTTGTTTATTGTTGACCAACTTAAAATGGCATGGTTTTATTACATGCTTATTTTTATGTATTTTGTCACAATGCAGCATCAGGCACATTTTTAGAGAATGCTGTCAAAGGGAAATTCCCCATCTCAACCTCTCTCGTTCTCTCTCCTCTCATCTGAATTACCTGCTGGGTCCGAGCTCTTTTATGCTGTTGTTGTGACGGGTAGATTTATAAGGCTTGAAATTTGTACAAATCAGTTGTCATTCACCGCAAGCTGTCAATGTGTCAAGCTGTCAGACCTGCTGTGAGGGGGGGTGGAGGAGCCTGGAAGGGGGTTGGGGGCTGCGTGAAGTGGGCAACCACAGAGAAAGGAAAATAAGTTCAAACAGACCTGAAACGGAGCTCCATTCTTCCTTCTCCATGCCCCTGCAGAGCCGCCATTGATTTTCCTTGATGTTGAGCAACAGCGTGCCGAAAATGACATGCCTCCTCCATCGGTCTATTGCTACTTGCTTATTGTCTTTTAAATGGCAGGAAATCATTTGGAGGAGAATACAGGGTCGGGTAGTTGTGTGTTGTGTTTCTGAATGGCAAGCATATTTCAGCGGTGTGTCGCTGTACACGAGCGTATGAGTGTGATGATGGAGTCGTGCTGCTGCATTGATGGGCCTGGCTGTCTTTTTAACTCTGAAAGCCCTGCTTGAAGCTCCTCTGAGAAGGAAACTCAGTCCAGGTGAATCAGGAAGCAGATGTTGTTTGTGTTTCTTTATACTCACAGCACCTACTGGAATCTTTTCAGAGTTTAGTTCACTCCTTCATGTTATCTTATGATACTTAATCCAGCTTTCCACTATGATTTTTGGCTCAGTTTTGCTGTTGTGAGTTGAGATCGGAGGTCTTGGAACGCTCTTCGGCAGCTGCCATTGCAACCAGAGTCAGCTAAGGAATGTTGCTGTTGAGTGTTTTATTTAGAAATTAAAATCTGAATGTGTGACCACTGCCATGATTATGGTGGCCCTGAAAGAGACCAATTCAGACAACACAACACTAAAACAAAAAAATGCACTGTATACAGAAAAATCTACAACGGAAGTGCTTAAAATGATGGCAGCAGAGTTCCAGAGGCCACTTAAAAGTGATGAATATGTTTATCATGAACTGCTAGCCTATAGGCAGTTAACATTGTGCGTTTTGCAATAAATTATGTGTATTTTGAACTGGTGGGCTAATAAGCAAAGGCCAATGCTAGGTTACGAACAGATATCTGCAATAATATCCGAGTCATGTTGTCACAGTGCAAAAACAAACCAAAACATTTAGCCTACATTTTAGCTCATTTTTAACTTTAGTTTACATTTTTAACTTCAACTAGTGAGACCCAGACTAGATAACTTGGTCAATTTATCATTTTTAAGTGTCCTCTGGGAACACAGTTTTGTTTTGTTTTTTAATTCCATTATCGTTTTTGTTATTGCAGAACATTTCTGTTAACGAAAATCGGTTGTTATAACTTTGCACAATCGCTGAACACATCAAACCATGCCTTAGTAGACTGTCACGCACTTACCAGAGTGAAGTACCTACGCAGACTTCCGTTGGGGGGTGTTGGGCGGAGACGGCTCTATGTTCTGATAGCAGATTGGTCTGACAACCCTACTCATATAAGGTGGGCACCTTGCATAAATCACCTGGACACTCTACTCAGTTCAGTTGTGTTAGGTTTAGGGTTAAGGTTGTTGGATGAATTTGCTGTAACTGTCGGACCAATGGGCTGTAACTGTTGAACCAATAAGTTGTCAGACCAATGGGCCATTGGATTATAAGGCTTTAACCGTGTTGGGCAATGTGTGATTTCTGTGCAACCTAGAAAAGTCTGTGTAGGTAGGATTAATGTATTCTCTTTTCTGAATTTGCAGCATGTTGACTTCTGAGAACCAAAAAAAAAAAGCAACCAGTGGAAGTACAATGCGAAGAAATAGTGTGAAACTCACAAGACAGCTACAAGTATGCTAATAGCGATGGAGAAATATAAATGCAATACACTAACGAACAAAAGGAAAACCCTTATTACCTCAAATACAGCCTCACTTTAAAGAAAGTTTATGTGACCCTATGTTCTGTGCAGTTCTGAGTTGCGCTGATTGATAACACAAACGGCATTTGGTCATTTTGTTTAGTCACGTCTTTGGAGAGTGTGGACAAAACATGTTCTCACACAGACTTCCGTCATGATTTTATTGCGATCGTGTTATACAATGGGACGAGTCATAATCTTAATTGCTCAGTTTAAGTATGACGTCAGACTGAAAATTATTTAAAATGGTCCTTATCTGATAGGATGTCATTGCGTTCACACAGCTGGTGAACGTTGGTGAACTTTGTGCACTTTAACGCAAACATAGCATAAACCATTTGTCTTGTTCGGTGAGATTTAATTGTTGGTGGCGTGTTTTTGCTGCAGATTTACAGTACAAGTCTCATATCGGGGTCATTGTTTTGAAAGTGGTAAATCTGACAGGATACTGCTTGAAACTACCAAAACAACTCAGTGAATATTAATGGTATAGTGTGCAGCCAAGTCTGTGCTGGACATGACCGATGGGAATGCCATATTGATTTTTCTCCATTGTGAATATTAAATCTACAAAGGTAATATTTGTAGATATTTTTGACATTAGACACTTTAAATCTAATTATCCCTTTTCATAGAAGATCAGCACCTTTCTTGTTAGAGCTCTCTCTCATGTTATCTGGGAAGCTTGACATGAGCTTGAGAGGTATTAGGTGAATTCTGTTTGAGAGCTGTGTAATTTGTTGGATGAGGCCTTGATTTCCTCATGCATTGCTGCCACTCACACACCTCCTGCCTGGCACCCATCCAGCTTCTGTGCTTCATACACATCTGGCTTGTTTTGCTTTGGCTTTAATTAGCGCTATGATTTCTTTTGGAGTCAGTTTAACTGATCCATCATCTCTGGGAGCATGCGGGAAGGAGCAAGGGTGCCGAGGGACAGAGCGGGAAGGTGACACTTGAGCAACATTCGACACCAAGAGGTAAAAAATTAATCAAAGATTTCCATATCGCTGTGAGCAGCTGGTCGGCCTGGCCCGGGCGCCTTTGAGCGGGAGGGGTCCTTTGAGAGAGGAGCATGATGCAGCCCGAGTTTGTCTTGCAAAAGTGCAGCTGTCCAAAACATGACAGCTACAGCATTAGCGAGGCCATTAAGAGGTGTAGAACATTTCCAGGGAAATGATTTGAAAAATGACAATGCAAGCTCCTGTGCAATATTAATTACAACAAGCAGGCGCTGAAAATAAGTTAAAATCTGGCTGAGCGGAACATGTGGGTATGTGTTATTTGGCTTGCTCACTCTCTTTTGTTTGAGCAGGGATTTTCACATCCTTGTTAAAGAAAGGGCTTATGATTTTCTGGGTGGTGTTTGAAACAATGGCGCCCTGTTCTTGTTTTTACTTCGCCTGTTCAGCCTGTTGGAGCTTTAATGTATGAGTTACTTTGTAGATGTTGTAGATGTCGACCTACTTAATCTTGTTGGTGTAAACAGGGAAAGTGGGCATTTTGCTTCCATTGGGGCTAGACATTGGTTGTTTCTTGTTTAACAAGGGCCGTCGCCACTGCTGGAATGCTTTGGTTTGCAAATAACCCCCGTGTTTTGTTCAGCTTGCATTCATTTGCAAATTGTTGTTAATTGTCAGGAACTCATTTGCGCATGTTATGCAAATAGTGTGGAGCACTTGGGTGTCTTGGAAATTTCACATCTCAATGCTTCGTTTGTTTATCTGCCACTGGTGGCTGTTTTTAGTGATCTACCTTTTAGGTTTAGGAAAAAAGCCAAACGTCACTTTTTTCTTTTTTTTTTAGAATAGATAATATAATTTAGCCTGTTGTTGTTGCTGTATATACCAAACAGCATTATTGACTGGTGGTTTGTTTTGGAAGTACCAAACTATACCTAAAACACGTGTCCTGATTGGGATGCTGAAATGTCTGATGTGTTGAATGCTATCTGTGTGTAGCATAGCCTCTTTCCTGAGCTAGCCCGAGACAGACCAGATTGATGAAGGTGGTTTAATAAAAGGGGAATGCCTTCCCAAAGTTCGGTGTTGGCCCATTAATGTCAGACATCCAGTCTGTGATAATTCTTATAATTGACAGAGGAACAGTATGATGACAGGCAAACATTTTAATGAGGCGACATATGCATAAATCAAAGTGTCTTTAGTTATGCACTTTATTTTGATTAAATTCCAAGAGGAATGAAAGCCATGGCAAATCAATTGAAAGTGGTTCAGTAGTTTGGTAAATCATAGTGTTTTATTTCTTCACTCTGCCTGTTTTGCCATTTTTGAAACCTAGCATCTGTTGGTTGATGGGAAATTAATTTTCAGTCCTCGCTTGTAAATCAGGCATGTAAACCAGAACCTGGACACACCAACTAATTAAAATCAAAGGGGCTGGAATCCATTATTGTCTGCCTTCGCTCAAAATGGGTACTTTAATTGGTCGTAAATAAACTCTTGCTGGTTTTGTATGTGTTGTAAACAGCTGAATGCTTCAATTAAGCAGAAAGACAGCAGTAGTGGGTAAGGAGCAGGGTGCAGTACAAGCACTGACATATGGAGGTGATCTGAGCTCCCCCAATCACACTCTTTTCATACGGGGCGTGAGAAGGGGAGCATAATATTATAGTGAGTAGATGGTAAATGTAAATGGTTACCTCATTTGGTACTAAAAGTTTTCATTAAAAACGGCCCGAGCTTATTTATTGACACCGTAGGTTGCCTATGCAACGGGAATGAGCTAAAATTTATCAGTGTGCTTTTCTGCACCTAATAAATCATCTAAACAGGGGAGCCATATGGCAGATAAGACCTTGAGAATGGAGGCTTTAGCCGAGGAAGAGTCAAATCGAGTGAAATCAGAGCACCATCACACCGCCATCACAGCCTGTTTTCCACTCGTCCTTTCTCCCTCTGAGAGGGGGGATATCTGCTTATTTTACACGCCATTTTCTTGTTCACCTTATCACCTCTTTGTCACTTGTTTTCTTCTTTTCAGCAGAGGGAGAAGAAAGAGAGGTGAAGCAAGGGAGAGCGAGAGGGAGGCAATTGTGGCGAGTGCGGGAGTGGGCAGAGATAAGGTAGAGAGAGAGAGAGAGGGTCCAGGGAGGTGCTCTGACTGATGGGGAGGGATGATGTATGTAGCGGCTGTGTCCCCGCTCTCCTCTGGCCCTTTGTCATTAATCATGGCCATTAGCTTCTTTCTCGGCTGCCTTGTCTGCAGCAGCCTATCAAAAGCATGCTTTTTTCCCCTTTACAGCCCACACCAGGAAAGGCCTCTTGCTCTTGTCAGACACTTCCTTTTCTTTCTGTACTCTATATCAGACAGGAACTCTAATTTGGAAAATAGATAAAACATTCTAATGACGGTGTATGATGTTCAAGCGAAGAAAAAAAAGAGTTGAGAAATGCTGGTTATTGTATTTTTGTTATTCCGTTCCGCACCCATTGGTTTCCTTTGCAACATATGATTTTAGCTGAGAGGATTGTAAGCCCCCTGAAGAATATGTACAAACAACAATTCACACTCACATCTAGGGGCAATTTGGAATAGCTAGGTGGCCTAATGTGCATGTGTTTGGACTGTGGAAGGAAACCAGAGTACCCAGAGGAAACCCACGCAAGCATGGGGACAACGTGCTCCACACAGACACTACCACGCCAACCACGTGCTCGAACCAAGGACTTTTTTGCTGTGAGGCGAGGGTGCTCAACACTACGCCACTGACACACACACACACACACCCACACACACACAAACATATAGA
>JBCNYH010000027.1:35788343-35806303 GCA_039654325.1 Tandanus tandanus | reverse complement strand
AATCTGAATACAGCAGATATAGAAGACTGAAGAAACCTCATATAGTCGCTGACCAGAGAAATCTAATTATTATTATTTTTATTATTATTATTTTTATTATTATTATTTTATTTATTTATTACTGATTGATTTATTTATTTTCCTATTAATTCTTAATTTGTTTATTTATTTTTTTCATCTTATATTGTGTTAAAAAATAAAAATAAAGAGATTTGAGGAGATTGAAAATTTAAAAACAAAGCTTTTCTTGTGGAAAACCTGATGCGGCCCAGTTTCACCCAGACCCTGCCTCCAGCGGCCCCCAGGTAAATTGAGTTTGAGACCCCTGGTCTGATTGGTTTATTGCATTAAATACAACCTTTTAAACCACTCTAAAGCATTTGGACCATACACTACAGACTTTGTGCTTAGATCATTAAAATAGGGTCCTAAGATCTTATTTTATAGCCGGCTTAGAAGCTTGTAGCCTAAACTGTAGCCTAACCAACAAACCTTACTGAACTAGCATTCTGCCTTTCGTCTAGCAATACTACATACAGTCTAAAATAAAAGAACCCCCATTTATTTAGTCTACGGTGTACTTGCATATGATAAAGCATCTACACACATCACAACTCTGTCAAACTTTAGCTTATAATGTGTCCAGTGTACCCAATCAGCCATAACATTAACATTACCTGACTGGTCTGTGATTAGGCAGCCCATACATAGAAGGTACTGTGTGTTCTGACACCTTTATATCATAGCCAGGTTTAGCACTTTCAAGCAGTTTGAGCTATAGTAGCTCTTCTGTAGGATTAGACCAGATGTACTAGCTTTCATACCCCATGTTCATTAATGAGCAATGGGCATCCCTAGCACTCTTGCCAGTTTACTGGTAGTCCTTCCTTGGACCACCTTTGGTTTTTACTTACCACTGCAAGCCAGGAACATCCAGAAGACCCGCTGTTTTGGAGGTTAATAGATCCAGTTGCTTAGCCATCACAATGTCAAAGTCACTGAGATCCTCACGCCTATTCATTTTTTTATGGGTCCAACACATCACTGACTGTTTACTTCCTGCATATCACATCCCATGCCCTGGCAGGTGCCTCTATAATGAGATAATCAATGTTATTCACTTTAACTGTCAATGGTCATAATGTTTTTTTAATGTTATGGCTGATCAGTGTATGTCTATCAACAAAAGTGTGCTAGCATAGCATCTCATGAAAGCTAAACATAATTGGTGATTAAGTCTGTTGCCGAACATAAAGTCTCCTCCTTGGCTGCTCAGAGGTATGAGGAAAAGCAAGTTTCCCCCCTACAAGCAGTCTACCTTCTGCCAGCACATTATCAGGATGTTTCCATAATGAATTTGACACATGGAAATAGGCTAGGTGAAAAGTTAAAAAAGCAAAACTTTCCAAAACCACCAAGGGCCTGAACATCATAGGTAGTTACAGCCATGATGTGAAGTGAGTGTTTTTGAAAAGCTGCTTCTTTCAGGCAGCATTAACTAACACCCCTACCATCAGCAGCGGGGGCATCTGAACTGTATCTTACACAAGTCCGTTTAGATAATTTAAACAAATCAACCATTGAAACTAATGAGGATAAGAGTGATTCCATAATGACTCTGACGTTTATTAAATTAATTATATGAAAGCGACTTGAAGAAAAATGTACTGCGTGTCACACCAAATTAGACCACATGCAAACATGAACTCCAGCTGGTGGACCTTTTAATAAGCTCTACATATCCCACTCAGAACAGAGCACCTGTTTCTAATTTATGCCTCCATGCCCTGGGAACAGATTATATTCATTGTGAGGATGCAGGACTCCTGGACACACAAGTAAGACTAGTTGTTTTGATGGTTTTGATGGTGTATATGAGTGTGTGTACTGGCAGCATTTGTCAGGTCAGATGAGTGCTATTCCGAAACCTGAGACTTACTACGAGCGATAAAAATCACTCGAAATGCCCCTTCAACATCCAATTTCAACATGTCAATTTGGTGTAGTGTTTTCAACTCCCAGTTCCTTCCCAGTTTATAAAGCGCTATCAAATCATCAAGGCTGAACACACTATGAATAGTCCCCCTTCTCCACATTTAAATTAGTTTATAGCAGTGTGTGCTTTAGTTCAGTTAATACATGGACATGGTACTTGGATAACATTGATCATTCTGAGAATATAATCATAAACTTTAGTTATCACTCACTTTAGCCAGCTAACTTGTTGGTGATGCTGCTTGCCATTACCTTTGGCTAGCTTTTTGCTAACACTGCTTGTTATTGTGTGCTTTTGTTTCGGTAATGCCATTTCAGTCCAAAACTTTGCATGAATGTTTGACATTCACAATAGTAGGACAGTACCAACAGTCGCTCAGGCCTGTAACTTTAAAAGTGTGGTTAAAGTGGCTTTTATGAGCTTTATCTACTCTGACAGTGCAAATGAAAGACATGCTTTTATAAAGGCATCCATGTTTTTTCCCCACTTCACATTCCGAACGAACAAGATGGGAAGGATGTCACTACAACTTACCACTTACAAGGTACCATTAATGCTAAAACTTGTAACTTGGAAGTTTCGACCACTGACTGTCAATATCGTATGCTCTCCTCAACCCAGAGGTCAGCAAGCGACATCAAAGCAACATGGCGACTCACAGGAACAACGGTAAACAAAGCAGTACTTCTTTCCTTTAAATGATTTATGCTGTTTGCATTAGATCAGTTGACATACAGATTTGTTCACTTGTTAGAGCTATAATATTATTGGCGATAGAGCTTGCCGTTTTGGGGAGGTGCATACACAACACACATCACAGATAGCTGGCTAGCTTGTTGCTAACAAAAGATGCTAATGTCTGACTTCACACTCATCTCAAGCTCTGCGCTATACTCTGAGCCAGAGATGCTAAGTGTGAGAGTGACTCAGTATCACTCACTCACCCATTCATTCACTCACTCACTCATTTGCTAAACTGCTTAATCCTACTAGGGTTGCATGGAGCCTGGCACCTACCTCAGCTGACACTGGGCGAAGGCGGGGTACACCCTGAAAAGCTCGCCAGACCATTGCAGGACAAACAAATATACAACCATTCACATCCACACTCACAGCTAGGGGCAATTTGGAACAGCCAGTTAGCCCAATGTGCGTGCCTCTGGACTGTGGGTAAGAGTACCTGGAGGAAACCCATGCATGCATGGGGAGAATGTGAAAACACACAAACCCCAAAAGCTGGGACTCGTACCAGGACTTTTTTTTTTTGCTGTAAGGAAGATGTGCTATCCACTACACCACCATGCTGCCGACTCAATATCACATTTCTTATAGTAACAGGGCATTATTAAAACATGGTAACTCAAGGTATTCATTGTTTTAAAGATAATGATGTGTAGTATTTGATTTGCTTTCATTCTCTTGTTATCATGCTAACCGTTAACACACTCTAATTTTGGTTAGCTGTTGGGACCTGTGACTTTGTGATCTGCATATTTTTTTACCTTAGTTCTTTCTCTTTTTTTTTTTTTCAGAAGTACACCTATGTTTTTTCCCTCTCTCAACTCTTGTACTATTTTATGTAAGACTTGATTCCAGCTGGGCTGGAGCTTGGAGATTTCTCCAGGCTGGGCTTTTATGTCCTGTGTTCTGGACATCTGAGCTACGGTCTTGTTTGAAAAAGCTTATCACTGTGTTCTTTCGACATATACACAGATGTGGAACTCTGCAGTACAGAAAAAAAATTCTCACTTCGATTCCTTTATGCTTCACCAGATGTTACTTCTTTTCAATTTTTACCAAGTTTTTCTACTAACTGCCAACATTTACGTGAAGAGACGGCTGAGTAAGTGCATGCTGAACTTCAGAACCCTTTGTAATTGTGTTTCATGTGGGATGAAACTTGTGAATTGGATGGGGATTGCAGAAGAACAACAGAGCTGATTAGCGGTCGTTAGCTTTGCTTGCTGGAGCGTTTTGACACCTGTCTCCCCCTTTTTCTCTCGCACTCTCTCTTTTTCTCCCTCTCTCTTTCTTGGTCTCTCTTTCTACATACTCAAACTAATCCTGCTATTGCTGATCACATGGTTAAGAGACTGTAGGAAAGAGAGGGAGAGAAACATAGAGCCTGTTTACCCATCTATTTGTCTCTGTGCAGCAAAGTGTATCATTAAATACAATTTATTGACAACATACAACAAAATTAGATGCAGCATGTAGGGTAAAAATTCTCTTTGGTGAGTTGAGGCATTTATGTATAACAGAAACCCTGGACAAGTATTTCTTTATGTCCTGATCTAGTTTTATGTCTTTCAGTCACTGGAGTTTCATTCTTCTTCTCTCATTTTTTTCTGCATGAAATATTGCCACTCGGTTCACTGTGTTGTTTGTGGAGTTTTTCAGTTCTGTCACTGTGTGTAACCAGTAATAAAAAAAATTCAAACCAATATTTGCTGCTTTGCATCACGTTCTTGCATCACCTCTGCATTAAAGACTTGCTGGCTGTATCTTGTTCCTTACATTTATTTGCATCGCAGCATTGTGCTCGGTTACAATCGGTCAGAAGCTGTTCTTTTTTTTCTATAACTCTGACAACAGTTCAATCTGCAAGGTTTTATATTAATGATTTAAAAATATGTCTTGCTGTTGTGCTAGATGTTTGAATAGCATTTTGGAAGGAGCCTCCAGTGTCAGCACTTTTTAACAGGGACAGATAAAAGCTGCAACTTTAAAGGGGAGATAATCTTCTTTTTCCACTTTTTTGACCCATAAATGTTGTTACAGTGTTGAATAGCCATCTTAGGCGATGCCAAAGTGTCAAATAACGAAGTTAGTGCATGTTTAACTGTCGTGGAGAAAAGTGTCCAGTTCACGACGCAAGAGATTCAAATCCATTTTCAGGTGTTTATATAACCTTTAGGAAAAGAAAAGCATACAATTAGTCACACAGAAGAAATTGTTCCAAGAGAAAAACCTTGGACGTTGCACTAGCTCTGCAATTGGCTTATATAGTGCCCATTCCGCTCTGATTGGTCTATCATCCTCCAGCTTTAGACTCTGATTGGTACCTCATGACATCATGTCTCAACTTGACCTTGTTCTAATTGGTTCCTCAAGTTCCTCCTCACGCCCATGACTGATTCCTATACGCTGAATGGTCCATCACTTTTACCCCTAAGTTCACCATCTTCTCGGTTCGCCACCAGTAATTTCTGGCACTGCACTTGTTGAGATTGTTTACTTTAGGCTTTTCTGAGAAATTACATCATATGTCAAGTTGACCTGAAGGGTCTGAACTCGACACCCCCTATCGCTTAGGACGGACATTTTGTCCCTTTTCAAGGTCTGACATTTTGTTCCAGCGTTCCGTGTTCAAGGACAGCCAAGCAATATTCATACAGAGTGGAATGGCCTGAAAATAAAATAATGAAAATAAAATAATAAAATAACCTTACACTCATTTCACTGAATAAACTCCTCATACAATAGTCACATAAATCATCCAATAATCAAATAGTGCAGTAAATCATACAGTTGCTCTTCTATAGGTATAATCATTACCAATTTATATATATTTCATTAGAGAGGATTCATATTCATATTTACATTCATGTTGGTCCTGTGGAAGTCCAGCAATTTGCATAAGATTTATGGAGGGCCAAATATATGATATTATGACATTTCAGATGGGAAGGCCATAGGCCTTCCACAGTTCATGGGTCCAAAACACACAGCGCCCCAGTGGCGCCCGATACCCCCGATGCCGCATCATCTTCTTCCTCAGACGTGACGCTTCTTCCCTGCTCTGTAGCTTTGTGCTACATGGAAGCACACATTGGGGTACCCAGGAAGAGGTAACTAGCACATCACCCAGGTCCCATTGTCCCCCCTCCGGTAGTTTTCTTCAACCCACAAGTTCTCACTTATTAAACTATTGGATGATACATCAGTGAAGCCAGATGACCAGAAGAGAGCACCACCATTTGTCTTTTGAACAAAATGCTTATTTTGGGTCATACCTGCTTAGGTCCCTAGGGATATTGGTAATCTTGTTGTATTTCCTCTGGATTTCTGTGGGACTCAAGTCTGTGTACCACATCAGTTTGTTGGGGTGAATGCTCACAACGTGTTTTCTCCAGTTTAAGGTGGAGTTCTTGTAAGCTGAAATGTCAACATGTTTAGGCAGACACATATGACAGCGCATGACATGCCAATTAATTTTATTTTTTAGTCTGTAAGGTAAAAGGGGTGTTCTGCCTCTTCTGTTTCTGAATCACACGCCATTGTTTCCACCATTGTTTTCTGCTTATAATCACTTTGCTTCTGTGCTGGGCCGCGGAGATTTTCTGTGCGGTCATGGGACTGCCTGGCTCCGTTTGATTGGTGAAACGGAGTCAAACGTTGTTAGTGGCTACGTTTGATTGGCGAAAAAGAGTCATGTAACAGAGCATTTGGTGGAAAAATCTCTGTGTATTGGCCTGGGCATAGTTCCAGCATCCCCTGCCATTACCTCTTAAACAGCTAGTTAGGGCAGCTTTACAGCCTGAGCCATAGCTTGAAGCAGCACCCCTTGGTCCTCAAAGCCCTCAGCGGCTGCCTTAATACATGTGCGCGTGGCTGCTATTACTTTACTTTAGGCAGGTTTGGTTTTACACAGCCGATGATGAGAACAGTCTCTCACCTTTTCCAGGTGTCCAGCTGAAAACAGCACTGCTGTTGATATCAGTGATACAATGATATCCCTGTGGGACTAAACACAGTGAGCCCTTGTGCCAATTTAGTCTAAGATTTAGAACGTCCAATCACATGGTAATTCCTAATTTCCTACTCCCTTCTGTTCAATGACAGTTCCACAATTACAATGTTGCATATTTTTTCTTTAACAGAAGGAAAAAGAAAAGAAAATACATCTTTCATATATTGTCCTGCCCTGTTAAGTCAAATACAGGAAAGTACACACACACTCTAGTAATAATACTCTCTTTGTTCTCCTGCTCCTCTTATTGACTATAAATTTACAGAGAGGAAAAAAGAGGGAAACTTATCATCATAGTAAAAGAAACTTAATTATACTTAAAACTTGGTGAAACTTAGAATACCCATTTTATTTGATTAGAGAGCATTGCAGAGCTGGTAGACCAAATAATCAGTACAGTACTTATAAAAAGAACAATCATGTCTAAACAAAATGTCTAAAGAAAATGAAAAGAAAAACACAACAACAATAACAACAACAACAACAATAATAATAATAATAATAATACAGTTATAATATTAACATTAATAACAAACTCTGAAAAGCATAAAGGAAATGAGTGTCAACTGACACATTTAAAAGGGAATGAGGAGAATAATAATCTTTTTTTTTTTTTTTTATCTTTCATCCCATATTTAACATTGCTTGTTTGATAATAATATACCACTTTCCAGTTAATATCTCCCATTTATGCACCCAAATACCTCAACAAATAAAAAACAACTCAAATAAATAACCGTACAGAACATTTGGGCATATACGAGGAAAGAGTAAACTCCACATGCTTCATCCCTGTTATCTTAGCCCTGGGATTTCCCGTAACTCCTCCGAGACAGCACTCGGTTTAGATATGTGTGCTTTTAGCACGATATACAGGAATATTAATGATTATAATAATACATATTATTTTAACTATTTTAACTAAACCATTAGTATAAGGTTATCATTCACACTTTTATCATCTTTTCCAATACCAGAGGATCAGAAAGGCACAACATTAAAAACATTACATTCAGTTTATACTGAAACTCAAGCGCACACTCTGATCTTCCGCCATTACACAACTCTTATCATCAGATGCTCAGGCGCATGTCCACCATTTTATAATTTTTTGCATTTCACTATGCATTTTCACTTCAGTTGACATAATTTTTTTTTTATACCTGAAATTACTATGGTTGCCAAATCCATCTCTTTTACACATGAACTTCGTAGCAACTTCAACTCTTACTTAATAGAATCTACACGTTGTAGGAGTGATCCTACGGTAATTTTACTCATAATTCGTCATTTATTAAATCCTCTTAAAAATCTTCTCTGACCTTCTTGAATAACTACATAACTTGCTCAACCCATTAAAAAATAATGTTTCCTGATCATGGCAGATCAGAGAGACACAACATAATAACAACCCCCATAAAGTCCTGTGCCCCCCCGTTAAAGATAAATACATATACACTTATTTTCACTATGACACAACTTGCAAGTTTTATAATTTTTATTTACCTTATATTTTTTTCTATATCCTGACTTTGAATAAGAAATCTGCTAGCATCGCCGTTTGTCTCTTTTTTTTTCCTTTGCAATCTCCTTATCTCTTTTCTGGCCACAATTTTATTCAACATTTTCTTATTTATCTCTATTACCAGTGGAACGCAGTAACCTAAAGTCACGCCTATCCTTGATTCAGAAGTACGCCCCCTACGCGTCGTGGGTGGACTTACAGTCATTCATTTCTTCTGAAATGGCAAAGGAAAAAATACTACAAACCCCTCAGGACAGAACCAAATTTGTGCCCCCAATACTCATCAGTGGCCTTTGCCACTGTGGCTTGACTCTGACACTTTTATTGCTCTTCCCAAGGTCAGAATAAACCTAATGGTGACCTCAGCCCTGGGAACTGTGGTCCCAGAAGCCTATGAACTGAACCAGCCTATAGAGTATAATCTCATAGAACATTTTTTTCTCTAAATGCCTGCTCTCTTCTTACCCTCCTGTCCACCAATGACAGATAAACTTTTTACTGATACCGCTTAAACACAATACACTCACACCCGGGAGATTTTCAGAATTGCATGCAGGCTAAAAACAAATTCACTCAGAGAGAGTGAGTGACTGAGAGATTCACTTTCACACCAACAAATTAAACAGAAAAGATAGGCTAAATAAACACCTCAGTAATTTTCATTTCATTTTTTTTCTTCTTATTTTTTTTTCTCTTATCATGTAAATTCCTGGATTTTAAACATTCTATAAATAAAGTGGTTCTTTTTTTCAGTGGAGCTTACTCACCTCTCCTCCCCAGACACTCAAGTCAGCGAAGTCAAGCCCAATGTTTTGGTAAGCAAAACCGCTCACCTCGTGTGGCCACTTTTAGGCTGGAATTCACTGATCTGAAGTCTCCAGGAAGAAGAACCGAGCTGTCCTTATCTGTCCCCTTACGGGCCACCAAATAACTTTTCCCTCTAGACTGATTGAGCTAAAATCATGACACAGTGATTTGGGTAAAATCATGACACAACTCCTTGAAAATAAACGCCTCCTTAAAGAAAATGAGGTCATTAATATTACCTTGACGCTTATAACTGTCAGAGCTGCTGAAAATAATTCAGCACCTTCTGACCAATTCGATTTGAGAATTAAACAGCACTAAGCTAGGCTTTTTCTACAAATGCCATAAAAATATGAGATCTGTTTAGAAACAGTGAATCGTATATTCTTGTATTAAATTTGTAAAACAATTTAATGTAAATTTCAGTGTAAAAGGATTATAATATGATACATAGTGCGTATTGTAGAAGTGTTTTTGCATATCACTGTGTGGTGTTTGTGCCCTCTGATGACTTCATATCACCCACCTCTGTGAGAAAGCCTTGGGAGGTCAAACTGAGGCTTTTACAGTTTGTTGGTTTGACAGTCTCATCTCAGGGGGGAGAGAGAGAGTGAGAGAGAGAGAGCGAGAGAGAAAGGCTGTTTATAGCTATTCTAACTAAGGTATTAACAGGAAGTATAAATAAATTCCAAGTAAGGCTTGTGATTATTGGGTAAATAAGACAGTATGAGACCTGGTGTGTTTATTTCTTACTTAAAACACCTTAGGTAGTAAACTAGGAACTGTTAAAAGGAATCATGGCCTGGCTCATTTCTCAAATAAGCAATGCGTGGTGATATGAATCGAGGAAGCTTGTGCTGGGGTGGGGGGGTGGTATGGGGGGGGGGCAATTCTGCATGCTTTCATTTAGAGGATCCTTCAGCTTGGCATGAAATGCATTATGTGGCAAACCATCTGGTTGCCTCTTGTTTACAGTACACAGTGTCAGCCCGGGCTTATTAATCATGCTTACACAAGTGTCTTAATTACTCCCTATGTAGCTGCTCCAACTCCAACCCAGAAGTTGACCTTTCTCTCCCTGTTCCTTTAAACCATTAATCATACACAATCAACGGCAGCAGAGCCAAGGAGAGGGCTACCCATGTTCCCCAGCACAGACTGGGTTCTTGCAGACACGTAGCAGAGCCCAGCCTGGTGCCAGCCATGGGCATATCTTTATTAATGACTCGCCTTGCCACACGAGTCGCATGCATGTGTGCTCAAATAGAAAATAGCACCCATTCGACTTCTCACAGGACAAGTAAATGTGTTACACTCAAAGCTGCAAAGCCATGCTGATTGGATTTGTTTAGCATTTGTAGCAAGGCAACTCAGTATGTATGATAAATGAGTGAGGATCATAAGGAAAACAACGCATAAATTAAATTATATTTTACAGAATGAGAGATGTTTTCTCACTTTGGAATTGGAATAATAAGACAAGTCAACAAAATAAATCTTTGATAATAATTTAATTGTATTTTATGGAAGTGCGTGTTCAGCCTCTGATATGTATACTTGAAAGACATTTCCACATCATTTATCATCCCTTCCCGAGGTACAAATGAAACTCTCAGTCAAGTACCTCTGGGCAAAACAAATGCTTTCCGATGCGATGCTCTGACATTTATTGCGCATGGTGATTCATGCGCGTTACATGGATGCAATGTATAGGCATATAGCCCAGTGAGAAACTCTGATGCAGTAGGCCTTCAGCCTTTCAGGTCTTATTTAACTAGGTGTGTGTTGGATTGATGAATAGAGCTTTTTTCTGCTAGGTAACTGACACATCCAGCTTCTACCCTGCTGAATGGAAGCTTAATCTGTCATTTACCAGTGACAGATAGACTTCTCGTCAGCATTTGAAGCAACAGTAGAAGCAATAGTCGGGCACATAAGTGATCAAACTGGGTGTTGTCTGTTTAAACAGCACTGTTGATTGTGATTGTCAGTAAGTCACACGCCCACCAAACACTTAGCTTTCAGCCTGATTATGTTTTCTTTGACATGTATCTCTGAAGCAGAGAATGATAATGTTTTCATAAATCATCTTGCCTCACTTCGAGACAAAAGGACTCCAAAGTTCTGTAATAGTTTTATGGCTGCCCACAAATTGCAGTCATAAATTTTTCATTCCTTTTAATTTATGTCCATAAATCAGTCTTGGATCCTGCTTTAGTAGTCTAAGTGGCGTTGCCGCATATTTTTGGCATGTGTGTATCCGTGGATCCCTAAGAACCTGAAAGCTTAAGGAAAGTAGCCTGCTTCAATAATTAAAAGTCATAAATTATATACGCGTCTTTCATAATACTAGGTCATGAATAACTCTAGTGTATCAGAATTATAGATCTGCTTATGTTGATTTCATTGTAATGGATGTTGCTTAATGGGATCTATTTACATCTTATTATGAGGACCAAAACTTTAATGGGAGATTGCATGCTGTGCCATTTTAAGTAATAATGTAAGAATGTCTTCAAAATAAGTGCTTATGAATGTTTATGTTCATGTTCATGACATTATTGTGTGCAGTAACAGTATTAGGTTTGTGTTTGTTTATGTACCATTGAAAAGCTTTTTTATAGACTGTACACATGACAGTCTTGTTGACAGGCATTTATTTGCTGTTCAAAGTATCAGTTCTCATCATGTGATCTAAAACAGGTTCGGCAAACGCTCTGCTTTTTCCCTCCATCAGTCAGCTGTATCCTTTATTTATAAGGAAGCAAATATTATATAATATAAGCATTTAATATTTATTTTCCAGTGATACAGACGTGTTCATCCTGCATACTGTAATGTGTATATATATATTTTTTAATGAATAAAACACAATGGTATATTGTTACAGATTAAGTATATTATTTAAGTTTATTTGTGTATGTATATATATATATATATATATATATATATATATATAAAATGTATTATTTTATTTTTAATTGATTAGCAATAGCTGAGTTTAATATTATGGAACATCTGCAAAGCAAGTTATTGCTTACTTTAATAAGATGGTACAGTAGTAGACAGTAGAGCAGCTGTTCTCTTAAAAATGTCACCAACAAACTGTCTTTTTTCCATTCTGTAGACAAACAATGTAACAGATCAGCCTTGCTTATAACTGCTATGCTTAAACTACAAATTAGTGATGCATCGAGAAACCAGCAAGAGACTGAAATCTGCCGATTTTCAGTGTTCCCAGTCCTGACTGGAGATCGGCTGGTCAATTTCTTATATTTCTAATACTGAGCCGGTCTGTATGGGTCTGGCACAGGTAATAAAATCACAATCATGAACACACTAACACCACAGGCTAACATCAGTGTAGAAGTTCTTCACTGTGAGTGAAGAAGACATAAAGCTTGCAATATGTAATACATGAAAGGCCAAAGTAAACTGCGGGGGAACCTTCATGGTAACGTTCGGGACAACAAACATAATTTGATATTTAAAATATCATCACCCAGCTGAAAATGGCCAGTTTGAAGAAGCAAACACGTAGCACTTCCTCTAATGATATCATAATTTTTTAAATAAGCGTCTTGCTTGAAGTAGGAAAAAATAGTTTTTTTCCCAGGCTAACTCTGCTAGTCAAAGTTGCTGCTAATTTGAATGAATGAATTTCTCACACCCAGCACTCTTTACCTCATGAAATTCGGTTCAGTATTGGTAAGGATACACAATTCCAAAGTCAAATTTGTTGGATTTAAAATAAACATTTTTTTTCATACCAGGCAAGAAAGATTTGTGTCGTGGCAGGTTTTTTTTTTTTTATGTCTGTGCAAAAGTTTTCTGGACTTTTAGGCTGATTTGTGGCAGGGAAGTGTATTTTCCGAGGTGGAACTTTCAGGTATGCACCAACAAATCCACCATGCATCATCACTGATCATTTCTGTTGTTTATTGTATTTCCCAAACTAATTACATGCTAAAAATTACAATGGCTACTGTTCTTGATTCCAGGCGAGTTATATAGCTTACTGTTACTATATAATAATAATAATAATAATAATAATAATAATAATAATAATAATAATAGTATTTCTAATAATATTGGCAATATTTCAACCGCTGCTGCTACTCCTAATAATAATGAAAATTATTATTATTATGACTGATTAAGTGGAATGATTTCTTTTTTGCATTTAGGAAAAGTTTTTGAATATGCTGTCAAAATGGAAATAGAAATCACTAAGAAACTTGCACTTGGTGCATCTCTAATAAAACTAATCCTTCCACAAATATCACCGAGCTCACCTGACCTGACTGTGCCTCTGTCATAGTAAAATTAAATGATTAAAATCTTGTTTCAGTTTGCTTTTCATGTTTCTACATAGTATGTACTAAAACTCTGAAAGGGGTTTAAAGAAACACCGTTACACAGTTCTTGTGTAGCCCATGGAGTTCATGTGCAGCCATCATGATTATAAAATAATTAAAAATAAACCATAAAAACATTGATTTAGTGTACTTTTTTGCTCATGTTTCCATGTGGTATGTACTAAACAAGGATGTTACTGAATTGAATAGTCCGATTCCATGACATACACCTAACTTTAGTGCTTGTTAAATAACATCATGTTATATTATGAGGGCAACCGTGGCCTAATGGTTAGAGAAACAAGTTTGGGACCTGGGTTGCTGGTTTGAATCCCAAATTGGCAGGAAAAAATGTAGAGTGAGCAGCACCTTCCCCATCCACCTTCATGGCTGAAGTGCCCTTGAGCAAGGCACCTTACCTCCAACTACTCCATGGGCTCTGTGTGTGCGCTCACTGTTTACATGTGTGTGCTCACTTTGGATGGGTTAAATAACCCCTTGTGGGATCAATACAATATGGAAAAAACAAACAAACAAACAAAAAAAAATCCAAATTAGTAGGCTTGGATATTGTTTGTGCCTGCTATAGAAGTACATTTGAATTTTTTTGTTTACTAAAGATGGAAACGATAACATATTAGAATGAAACTTTAAATATAAACATATGATTTGAATCACAGCCAGAGCTGCTGTTATAGAAACTCAATCAATAGTTTCTGACCAATCAGATTCCACAATCCAACAGTGCTGTAGTATAAAAGCATACCATATGAACAACACAATATGTAATTTGAACAATATATAAAAATGTGTACAAAGTGTAGTGTGTGGTTTATAGTTTTTACCTCAAAAAAGGTGCTAATATAGGTCTTTTTTGCTGTAAAAATTGTGATCTTGTAATCTATTAATGAACATGCAGACTTGGTGTGGTCTTGTTGCTGATTATTCTAGCCCAGTCCCTAGAGTGTGTAATGCATGATTAAGTACAGCTCTTTACAAAGGCATTTGCAAACACGGTACGCACTGAACTCTTGAATATTGTGTATTATCCACTATTAGATGGTGATATTAGTGCTATAGCCAGTAATGGGCTTAAAGAAGAGTTATTTAACTGGCTCACTCTGTGCTTCACTGGTAGAGGAACAGGAATACAATTATGCACCCATCAGTTTATTAGTGCTTTGCTCAGAGCAAACTAAGGATGATGATGATGATGATGATGTGTTGGAAGGCTGCATAATTCACTCATGATATAGTGGCAAAATCCTGCCATGATGTACAACCTAATTATCTTGGAGAGCACAATTGAAAAATGAATTCATTTAGTGATGATTTTATTGACATGACTTTCTTACACTGAGCGAGGCAGAGGCGCCGATCGATAGGTAGTGTGAGATGGCTTCATCATGATAATCCTCTCCTGCGAGAATGTGGAAACAGGCCGGAGCACACCATTGATGAAGTGAACTATGCACCAGTTTCCTTTCCTTATTCATCAAACAAAAGTAGCTTCTGTATCGCTCAGCACTGTCAGTAAATCACGCAAGGGAACAGGATGCGCCACAATCTTCATCCGACATGGATCTCCTGCTGTCACTTTCTTTATCTCTATGTAGAATGACCTTCCTCAGAGTGTGAAGTCCTGTTGTCCTTTGTAGATGACTTCAGCTTAATGTTTACTTGAAAGGCAACCAAACAGGCTATTCTGAGTAGTCACACCTGTTTATTCATTACTCAATGCACTCCAACTTACAAAGCCTCTTTGTTTCTCACCATCAAAGTTTTACTACTTCTTCTGCCACAAAAGAGCAAGTTATCAGTGCTGTTTTCTTCACAACTCAAGTAAACTTTAATACGAACATTCCTTATTTATAATAAACAAACAGCCAAGACCAAGACTGAGCAACTCTTCTTCTTCTTCTTCTTCTTCAAAGTAAAAATAGTAATAATAATAATAATAATAATAATAATAATAATAATAATAATAATAATAATAATAAGAGTAGTAGCAGTAGTAGTAGTTGTGATAATACTACTTATACTACGATTACTCTTACTAGTGCTGTTATTACTAATATTATATTACTACTACTACAACAACAACAACAACAATTATTATTATTATTATTATTATTATTGTTGTTGTTGTTGTTGCTGTTGTTGTTTTTTGTTGCTGCTGCTGTTGTTACATTAAAGCAAGAAGGTTCTGGGTTTGACTGGGGTCTTTCTGTATGCAGTTTGCTTATTCACCTTGTGCCTGTGTGGGTTGCCTCAGGGTACCTCATTTTCCTCCCACAGTCCAAAGACATGTAGATTATGTCAACTGGCTTCTCCAAATTAATATATACTACAAGGGAATGGCACAGTCTGATTGGTCCTCTAGCTCAGGATCACAAATCATTATTCCAAGTGGATAATGCTTGAATCAAAATAACAGACACTCATAGTTTGTCATGGGCACTCGAACAGACAGTATCATTATCACACTTTAAAATGGAAAAATAAACCATAAAATCTCGTTCCCGTTGGTTTTTCTTCTGTTTCAAAACATCTTTCCTTTTGCTGTTTCCATTTGTTTCTCAAGGACTACGGTAAACAGGAATGAACTAGAAAAGCACTCGGAGAGCTCAGACCTCTGCCAAGGCCATTCAGTACCCCATATATGGTATTATAAGAAATGCAGCATTTTTATAAATGCAAAATTTGTTTATTATTTGAGCCCTACAATGCAAACGTGCAGCGATTTATATGATTGCATTGTGTATAGGGCCTGCCTTGAATAAGAGGCCTTGCACTCAGATGATGAAGTATTAATAATTGGATTATTTTTGTGATAATTGGCTTAAAAGTTGTACAGAAAGGTAAAGGCATGAGATTATACCATCGAAGTTACGCTTCGTTATGATCCGGACACAGTAACTCGGATGACTACGTCATCCGCGCTAAGAAATCTTTAAAAATTCTCTGCATCCAGACAATAATCTGGGTCACTGCCAAAATTTAATCAATTGTTCCTTGTATCATTTCTGACCCATCCTGAAAATTTCATCAAAATCCGTACACAAGTTTTTGAGTAATGTTGCTAACAGACAGACAGACAGACAAACAAACAAACAAACCAACACCGGTGAAAACTTAACCTCCTTGGCGGAGGTAATTATGCATCTCAGGCTCGGGTGATGTCAACGTTCAATCTCAGGGAACATTCTGCGACATCCCCTTTGGTGAATAAGTGTCAATTGTATGTAGGTGTTAATAGTGCGCGTTAGTACCATGACATGTATTTTTCAGGTATATGTAGATATAATGAAAAGCCCAGTAATAGTGATAATTTCTTTAGGATTTTTTTTCAAGGGTCAGCAGGTGAGAGGTTAGAAGGCGAAGCTGTGTCCCTGTGATTTACAGGCACACTTAAGGGAAGAAGACGCCACTGCGACTCTCGTCTGAAAGCTGCCACTCTCCTGTATAATTTGCTTTGGTGAGAAGGGAGTCAAACCATGGATAATAAAGGGTTGTTAGCCTCCAAGACTGAACAAGCGAAACACAAAACACTTTAGCTAAAAAGCTGTTATTATTGATGAAATGGTTTACTTTTGTAGGGAGTATTTTGGTGCATAGATGACCTTTTTAAGTCTTTTGCACATGCAACTGAAGCTGCGACACATTTCATATCCCCTCAAAACATCAAAAGTATGTGCAGAAAATATGCTGTCATAAAGCCTAAATGAAAATCACAGGTTTCGCACATCAGTATTTGTAGCAAGATTTATTTGCTTTCTAATACCTTCGTGTTCTGCTTTTTTTCCATTTCTGTTTTGCACAACCGCTCCTACATAGAATTTACAATCTCTTTAAAAAGACTTAAAAATTTTTAGAGTTCTCCTCATTTAAACCCAAATGTAATGCACACAGAAAGCTGAATTGCATTTGGCAGTGAGTTAATGATGATTTTTAAAGTTAGGGCCATTTGTACATTAAGGACTCATTATAGCATTTTGTGTTAACTAAGTAGAGCAACTGCATGCAAAACCAGCACCCTGCTGATCAGGTCTGTGTTTGGGCTTGGGCTGGCATAGACCACCCAGGGGAAGATGGATGAGCTAAAGCTACCTGTATTGGCCTCTCTCCTTTCCTCTGGTTCGTCCAGACCCCCTGAAAAAACCTCCTGCTACAAATGGTTAGATTAAACAGTGACTCGCAGATGACAAATAAGGTAGCACGGCCCAAAACAGTACGGGAAACAGGATCTCGCCTGACTCTTTAAGATTTATTTTATCAGTCAACTAATTAACATGATTTATGGTGCAGGCCTGGCTGTGACTGAAAGTACAAAGGGAGCGCAGTGACTCCTCCTCCCCAAAGGAGATGCTATCAGGTGCTTTCTGCTGTGCTTGCATGGAGTCAGCATGCAGTTGTAAATCCAGGCCGCTCGGTATTGAAGTGTTGGGAAAGAGGGGAGGGGGGGGGGGGGGGGGGGGGGGGGGGGGGGGGGGGGGGGGGGGGGGGGGGGGGGGGGGGGGG